>JARYHS010013630.1:64091024-64168018 GCA_031002005.1 Vandiemenella viatica
AAAACCGAACTGTTGATGGTCGGAAGCGAGTTTGAACCCGCGTGCTGAGTAATGCCAAGCCGGGGTGTCGTGCCACCTCGCCTTCTCCACTCCTTGTCCTCCGAACCGCTATCCACAAACATCGTCCACAAACGAGGCACAGAGCTTAAAGAGGTCGCCTTCGGTGATACCTTTACGACTCAACACTGTCCTCGCAACAACAATGTACATGAACAGTGCGGTTACAGTACTTACGGGATACTTTGCCATCTGGAAGTTTAAACTCGTTCGCTAGTTGGGGACTTGTTTCATGTTACATGTTTCCACCGTGACTATTGTAACGCCTTCGGACAGAACAACACTGGTTATATAACTTGTCCGCAATGTTCAAGGTTGAGGAACTTGAGTGAAGGACGTCGCATTTACATATCAAAACCTAGACACGTCGTGAGACGGGTCCCCTGGAACAGTGTCTCATCTTCTCGAGTAGGACACACAGAGAGGTGACTTGCGTAAACCAAGAATATCCTACTCGTTGCCCTCGTCGCCGAAGGACGTTCGGCTGGAGTGAAAAAAACCAACCAGGACACCATGAATTTATTTCAGCTACTTCGAGTTTGCGTTTAGGCTATTTGTTTGCGGTTCGCAGATAAAGTGACCAATCCCGCTTTCAGGCTCTCTGTCCCGCTGTCCCCGGCGACAGTAAAACTGAACCGCTTACGCAAACAAAATGGCAAATTGATATATCCGTCTATTAAAGTGTTGAACAGACGATGCGGTTTTTGCCGCGCGGCAATCGAGTCGACGAATGGACCATTGTTGATCACGCAAGGATTTATTAGCAGCAGCCAACATATGACAACGTTCGACGATTTTTTCGCTTATTTCCAATTACGTCGCACATCAAAATATCACCGGAACGCTGACGATGTTGCTGCTGAAGTCCGTTGGGCGGAATCATTTCAACACTTCCGTGTTAACACTCTCAACTTTCGTATAACATTAAATGTCTGCCTGGAAGTAATGCACCTTACGAAAGAGTATTTTCTCTGAAAAATAAAATACAGACAAGTGGAAAAATACAGTTAAATATCGCAGTATTGATATATATTTTGATTACCAAGACTAACATCAACAAATCACGTAATGAGCTCCATTCATACATGAAAATTAGACCAGACATTTTGTAACTGATTTGTTCCGCCGATAAATACAGAACAACTGGCTAGCTAGGCGCTACATATCAGACACTGAGGATAAGTAACACAGATAACATGTAATACTTTCTACTAATAAAAACGAGTAAAATAGAAACAAACAAAAAATAACAAATTCCGACGGCATCCCGCTCTGACGAAAAAAATTCCGCAGGCGTCCCGCTCTGGCGTTATTCACGTTGTTCATAGACCTACATAAGAATTAACATAAAATACGTGGTGAAGATTTGGGTTTCTTGCTGTTCCGCAAATTTATTTTTTCAGAAAAGATATGTTATGATTTTTGGCACCTGGTAAATCGCTCCTGTTTAAAACTGTAATCATTCCTGTACATAAAGCTTCTGGAATGGGATTCATTGGAAAACAGAAGGAGGCTGAAAAGAGTGATGGGAGTGAGCAAGACGTACCTTGATGATGAGGCGTGGTAAGATATTGGTGTAAGAATTAGGACTAGTGCATGACCATAACCACAAACTCGATTTCAGGCACAAGGGTGTGGGAAGATTTCCTTTTGTGGGTAAGGGGGTCAGGGATTGGAATAAGTTACCAAGAGAAATGAAGAATAATTTACCGAAAACTTTGAAAGAATTTAAAGTTGAAATTAACAGTGGACATAAGGAAAGGAGAAAAAATGGGTATGAAGGGACATTGCCATCTGAGTAGGCGTTCCATTGTAATTAAATTAAATTAAATGTTATCGTGGCAGTATAAGTCCGATGAAATTTCAATATATGTCACTCCAGACACGTATATCAGATTTTTCCTTTCTTGTTGATAATCGTTTCCAATTGTTTTGCGCATTTAGATCAAATACTCTTGAGATATATTGCTACAAGCATTTAAGGCATTCAATCTATCACTATATGAGAACATTATCTGCAAATGCTACTCCTATGGACTCTGCCTCCTCGTCAGATATATATTAACGGAAGACAAGTGCTCATAGAGCATTATCACGACGAACATTCAAACCACTCTCTCCATGTGGACTAGATCCAAAACTTACTTTATTATTCACACTCTCCAGATTCTCCTTGAAGGAGTATCATAGGAAGTTTTGACGTCTAAAAATTCCATTGCAACGTTCTTCCCACGTTGTTACAGCGAATAACTACATCGTATTCCTTCCTCGACACATGCTGATCTCCTGCGATTCCACAGTTTTCTTCAGCCCCCGGTCTGTCTTCATTTCGAGCGACCTCAAAGAGTGTGACGTCACAGTTTTCGATTGTTTCTCTTCGCTCCAGTCCTCGCAGCCACTCTGTCTGATTTGGGTTTCCCACTTCCAGCTACTTCATGACTCACCTACAATCTGTCATCCCCGTCACTGTCGGTCCGTTTGGCGACAAGTTGATAGTTTTTCATCTGATTTCTGGTTGCCTGCTATGTGTTCACCATCTTCAGTTTTTAGTGCCAGGAAGTTGCCATATTCACCTCATCTGTCGTTTACTACTTTGTATAGCAACTTCCTGTATACCTTGGCCGACATGCTTTAGTTTTTATGCCTGTCTGCATTTTCCGCCGTGGTGTCTCGTTCCTCGGATGCATGACCGTTGTCTTTTCACATAGTAATTCAGCTGCTGATACGAAGATTTGTTTGAATACAATCCCTTATTCTGTAGAAACTCTTTCTTTATCAATTGTATTTCTTATGTTCTTATTTCGAGGACCAGATAATTGATACTTACTAACATCTATAAATAAAAATAATAGAGGCCTGTGGCTAATAACCTATGGTTACTATCAGGACATTGAGCAGGGACTCACTTAATCTTACTAGGTGTCGCAAAAAAGTATTGGGACTAATTTTCTTCTGTTTTTCTGAGCAATATTCGGGATATACCTCGGAGTTCTGGGAGCTTTGTGTTGTACGGCCTTGAGTGAAGTGTTTTCTGCGTCTCATCGGAATTTCTCTCGAGTACAAGCGTGTGTACAAAATTATTTCAAAAGAATGCATATACAGTTAGAGAAAGGCTTATGGATGTGAGCCAGAGTCTGAAAGTGAGGAACGTGAAGCTCGTCCTTCACCCTGCCGCAGTGGCGAAACACACAGCCGCCCCGTGTGACGAAACTGGCTTCCCGTTAGTTCACTACCACCACTCTCAGCTCCGTTCGATTTTTCCTATGCCTCAAATAAATATGGCGCTACAGGTCCAACGTTAACAACATATGAAAGAGATAAAAACAAAAGCGACGGGCAGCTACAGAAGCAGACTTGTAATATGCATGAATAAAGGTATCTGAAGGGGTTGACCAGAAGGAAATTAGTACTACTAATCTACAAGTAACTACTATTTTTTTCTAAATAACTATTTTTTGCTAGTTTTTGATGACACTTCATAAGCAAATCACAGCCAACTAACGGCGACGAACCGCTTCGTTGGAAGAAATCTGCGTTGTGAGTACGCGAGGCAGATCTCTGAAGCGGTTGGCCTTGGTTGAGGTTCGGGCTACCCGCGGTAACATCAAAGGCCTTGAGACAACCTCCTGGTGTAGACGCCAAATCAAAGTTGGTTCATTATTTTGTTATCTGCCTCGTCAATCGGTTGTGCGTTTGTGATTTTTTTTTGTTATTTTGTTCAAAAACACTGGAGTTTGGAGTGGAAAAATGAGACCGCGTTAAAAATGGTCGATTTTTATCGTGAACGGAAATGTTCATGGGATCTGTGAATATAAAAACAAATTGAAGAGATTAGATGCTTAGAAGTAAGTTAATGTACGAGATGTGAAGAAGAAAATGGAATTTTTTGTTGGCATCTGGTATCATATCCTCAGTAGCTAAATATACCAGAGTAACGATTAATCTTTCTGCTGAAGATGCAGAGCCTTTAAAGGAGCTATCATCTTTAAAAAATTTTGGTCTGACACAATTCAATTAAAAATCAAACTCTGCATCTTTCATTCCGAAAAAAATATGAAAGATTCCGCATTACAATTGAGCATTAAGATAAGACATTAATTTTGTGCCACCACATCCCTTCATACTTCTGAAAAGTTTTTTTTTTTATCTGCTTAACGTCTCTCTAAGAGCGAGGTCTTTAGAGACGGGAAAGAATGGGGGGAAAGGAATGGGAAGGAATTCGGCTATGGTCTTTTGAAGGAAGCATCCCGACATTTGCCTGGAGTGAATTGGGAAACCATGGAAAACCCAAATCTGGATGCTCGGACGGCGATTCGAACCACCGTCCTCCCGAATACGAGGCCAGAACGCTAGCCGTTACACTACCACGCTCGGTTTCTGAAAAGAGAGGTTATCCACCAGCGTTGTTATTTCTCCTTTCTCTGATCACGTCCTTACAGTAAAATAAATACTGTACATGCGACAATTGACAGATCCGCCTCTTCCTTCACAATATCAGGCGGGTAAAACGTCACTTATGAATTTATAATATAAAAACGCTAGCAACTTCGACCAGTTTTCAGAACCAACTGCAATTCCACGTGGTCCAATCCCTTGGTGGCAAGCCCTTGGTTGGATGAGGACATGAGACAATGTACTGGCGACCACCAACTTTCCACCCAATAAATTGGCTGTCGTTCGTTGTCCTAGTGTATACGCACCTTGCGATTCCTTCTCGGGTGAAGTTATGTTGCTCAAAGCTGGTCATTTATGGATGATTCGTCTTGTCGAACCTCAGTTTAGCCTCGTCAGTGATAAACAAAGTACTGCCGACCCAACTACATTCCCGCCTGATCCAGTACCTTCTTCGCTGAGATCGAGTGTAGTGGGTGAGCGGTTAGCGTTCTGGCCTCTCATTCGGGAGGACGCCGGTTCGAATTCCCGTCCGGGCATCCAGATTAGGGTTTTCCATCATTTCCCCAAATCACTACAGGCGAATGCCGGAATGATTCCTTCAAAATGGCCATGGCCGAATTCCTTCGCGTTCCTTGTTCCCAATCTCATCCCGCCGCCTCTAATGACGTCGACGAGGCGTAAAAAAAAAAAAAAAACCCTTTCCGCTATGTACTCTCATCCGCTCCAGATACAAAGGTGCTGTACGAAATTTCTTCCGCAGTTGATTTTCAGTGCAATAAATATCATTTAATGATTGTGCCAATGGAACTGTTGTTGGATTGTATTTATTCCCATTGTTCATATTACAGTGAGAGGTGATGTTTTAAATTTCGTTAGGTCTCAGTTCTCTTGTTAGGCACAAGTTTGAGGTGCTGTCACTTTTTTGCTCTTGAAAGAACATCTTTCTTCTTCTATAATGGTTTTCTCAATAAACTTGTACACTTGAGAATAAATAAAATCCAACAGCAATTTCATTACCTACTCATTACATAATATTTATTGCATTAAAAAGTAACTGTTTTTGACGCCCATCAATACACTGCCTTGGTACTATCTTGTAACGTCTCATACACTCTAGTATACTTAGTTTTTTTTTTTTTTTTTTTTTTTTTTTTTTGCAGAAAGATAAAATTAAATGCAGTACCTTCTGAAAACTGAGGTTAGTAATTTTTATTTAACTGTTAATATTGTAAATAAATGAGTGATCGAACACTATTTATTTCACCGTCTAAACAAAGAAAAACTCTGGTTTACCAGTAGTTATGCAACAAATTGAAATAGATTAAAAGCCAATACTTTGAGTTTATCAAAACTCAGTTGTGTTGCCTTTTCATGATGTGGTGAGTGAGTTACAACGTTCGGCCATGGCTTTTTGCTGATGGTTTAACGCCTCGTCGATGTCAACGTCATTAGAGGTTGGAAAAGTCTGGTGATAAAGAATGGGAAGGTTTTCGGCCATGGCCTTGAAGGAATCAACCCGTAATTCACAAATAGCGACTGAAGAAAAGATGGAAAACCGAAGCCAGTATGGCAGGATGGAGATTGGAAGCCACGTCCTCCCACGCTCGGTCGGGAGGTCGCATCCAGGCGCGGCCCTCAGATTTCGATTTCTACGGTTTCCTGAAATTACTCGAGGCGAATTCCGGGACGATTTCTTTTCCCAGATCCTTCCTCAAGTTCTTTTCCGCCTCTAATGACCTCAATATCGATATCGCGTGAAGGAATAAAATGTTATGCCGTAGCTGGTCGATGGAGTATGAGATATCTGATGGCGTCACGAGGTAACGTTGCTATGTAAATGTCTGTTGCTGAGCGCTGTGTATTAGCTGTAACGGCGTCTGCGCACTGGCGAGGCATCATGACGTCCGTCCTGAGCCTGGTAGTCGGGCAGCATCACTGTGCTGCAGCTGAAGTTGGGAGATTGTACTGCATCATAATCAAGTTAATAACTGACTGCTCGAATATACAGAAAAATGGATTGAATGAATTAATGGTGGTCATCGATGACCCCTCTTCACCACATAGCTAGTCCAGCTGGTGACCAGCGTGATTTGCAGCTCCAGTTGCTCCTCTGATGAGGTTACGAATGTCCTCCGGCAGTCGTCTGTATAATTAGCTACTTATTTTCCTGGACGCAGGGGCTCTTATCACACACACGAAAATCCATCGGTATGGGAGCTATATTAAAACTGTTCACTTTATTAGCTCAAAGAAATTTCTTTTTAGCGCAATCGAATCAATTTGTTTCCATTTTCAAACACCTCCGACTCATTTGCCTCAGCTCTATGTATGAACTGCATGACAGTTTGATTTATTTATCCATTATTTTCTTTAGGTTTTGTCTGTTTTGCTACCGTTTCCAAGTGGTATTTGTCGTTATCTTAGCTCGTATCTCAATTTGATTGGGACCTGCAAGTACCAAGTGAAGCCCCTCCACTCTACTTTGTTCTGAACCAGTGGTGTTTATTTTGTGCTGAACAACTAAGAGAATGGTTTATATTTTCAAAATTTAATTTAAAAAAATAAAATTATTTAACTCCCTACTGACCAAAATATTTGAGGTTATTAAAACACACAACTGTTTTGTAAGTCAGTCTTGTTTATTTTTTTAAATTTAGAATGGTCTAATAATTTTTGGGACAAATCCATTCAAAAACTATTGCAGAGTCTTGTAATATTTCTTTAGTTAATATGTCTGATAAATGTGTTTTTGGCCTTCATTTGAGACAGCTGAAATGAGAGCTACGAGGAATAGTTTTACTGAAGCGATTGGGATACAATGAGAACAGTAGACTTGCTTTCGTCTTCTTTATTATAAAGACTCGAAATTTTCTCTCTTCATACAGAAGAGGGAGGTGGGAGAGTAGAGTTAAAAGGTTAAAGCAGTCAAAGCAATTGACTGATATCAAAAACAAGGAAACAGGAAGGAGAATTTACTTGTAAGTGGACGTTAGTTTAGCCTGTTGTCTGCAGGATTACATCCAACCAGCCGGAAGAGGGTTGCTGGCAAGGAACGGTAAGGAATTCGACCGTGGCTTTTTGAAGGAATCATCTACACAATTATCTGCAGTGGTTTCGAATAGAATGGATGACTCAACCAGGAAACGAAGCCGCGTCTCTCCGAGCGGCACCTCCCCGCAAGATTCTGACGGAACAAAACCCGTGGTTGAACGTGAGAAAACATGGCTGCGGCTAAATTATAAAATACTACAGATAAACGCCTGGACAAATTTTATGCGGCCACTGGAAATCCAGATGTGAGTGTTGCTACACGACTTCGTACAAACAGCCGTGCATGGGCACCGCACAGCCAAACTAGCTTACACACAGAAGGCAATTCACCTCCGTGACATAACAGTCATTACTGCCACCAGGGGATTCATTTTCTTGGACTGGAAGCAGGGTTCCTGTAGTGATAATTAAAGTAGTTTGACCTAAATCAAGTAAGCGTACGTCCATTATTACGTGAGTTAAAACAAGAGGAGGGGGTACCGAAAAATCTCACTAAATTTTATTTTAAGCGAGGGAGGAGAGGGGCAGTAAAAATCTCGCGTAAACTCTTTATATGATTTCTCTCCTCTCATTTAACAGAAAAAATGTAGTACATAGAGGCCATCAATATTAAAATTTAGTATTTACTATCATTAAAAAAAGAACATATCAAATAAACTTCATTATTTAAAAATTAAAATTAGAAGGTAAATCTCAGGTGAGTGGGGAGGGTCCCACCACATCTTACCAAATGTCGCCAAGGGGAGGCGAGGGGTTCAAAATTTAAGAAAAACCACAAATAATTCCCACGTCCCCAAAGCGGAGAAGAACGAAATTAATTTATGTAACGTGTCCTAATATCTGAAGGTTAAAAATAGTCGGCAAACTACTCGTATTAATATGAGGGCGGACTGCCAATTTGTCATTGAAAAATGTTTTTTCGTAAAAGTACTTGGATAGGAGGAAACAAAGGACAGTCAATTGGTTGTATCGTGCAGAAGCATGCGTGCTGGTTGCGCCTTTTGGACCGGTACGAGTCCCTAATCTTGCCCAAGAGTTCACAGTACTACGCAGCGTTGACAGATATCGTCCAAACAAAATCGACGCACACAACAACCTCGCCAGCGGACAAACGGGACTGCTCCCAGTGCAAACGGCTCAAGGCGGAAAAAGTGTTTTTTTTGTTGCTATTTCGAAATGGCACAGATATGTCTAGTGATGGAAACAACATGGTATCTCTGCGAAAAATCATTACTTAATGCAATACAGGTAACTGAGAATTTCTACAACTTTTGTCGATGACCCTTAAAGATCTTTACTATTTAATGAGAAATAATTTGATAGCTTGGCACATATTTTGCTTCGGAAAATCACGTAGGAATAAAGATGGTCTGCTGTTGCGTGCCGCCATTGTGAGCGGCCGAATGTTCGACACTTCTCGTCGCAGCAATGCACGGATCGAATTATTTTGTCCACGCGGAATTTAAGACACGTGCTGTGAATTTAGCAGATAAACGTTCAGAGAAATGCCCTGTGTAGGAAAAATCAGAGGAGTAGCCCTGTTTTTTTAAAAATCTTTCTGGCATCTCCTCCTCTACTTCTAAATTTAGGTTGAACGCAAATGTTATCAACACATTTGGCACATCATTTGTTTCTGTCACGCCTTGGAAGTACAAGTTGAAGATGCCCCCCAAGTATCCTTGAGTACCGTTCACCTAACGTCTTTGCAATCACACTGGCCTGGCGAACAGATTGGTTTTATTATTATTATTATTTGCTCATGGTTTTACGTTTTTTCGACGTCATTAAAGGTAGTGTAAGTATATAAATGCATAGCCGCTACTATTAAACAGCTGTATTTGTAGCTCCGTTTATTATTTGATATGGAAACATAACGTAAGCTATTGCTGTGTACGGTTGGTTGTTGCTTGATCTGAACAAACAATTAGCACTTTAACCTATGCATCACACACTAAATGTGTTACTAAAAGCCATCACTATTTGCAGTTATACTGAAAACCAATCATTCAGTTTTTGTGTGAGTCGCGCGAACGCAAAACAAAGATTCCAAAAAGTTATGGCTTTGGCCTATGTATCATTGAGACCTACGTCATCGACCTGGATAAAAAGTATCTTATGTTCTAACTGGCGACGTAATTATGCTGTCGCTATGTGAAGTTTCGTTGGAATGCGGTCATTAGTTTTTGCAATATGCTCCAAAAGATACATAAAAAATTATCAAATTTACGTTTCTGTTCTAATTGAATATTTTTTTTTTTATTTTTTTTTATTTAGCACACATTTTTACAGTCTAGTATCTAGAAACTAAAATAGGCCTTAATTTAACACAACAGTTTTACATTTGATATTTCAACAGATAATTTCACAATGAATAATTTCAATTTTTGTTATGTATGGCTTTGGCAATATCTGTACAGTCTTTTCTTGTTGGCACGATACATACGATTGTTCCGCTGTTAACATATATTATAACTTTTTAAACTTGCTGCATTTTGTCATAATTGATTTATTATAGTTTTCTAATTTTGTATGGTGTCTGCAGTTTCCTGTCCACTTTATGGTTAGAATTTTTAATATTTCACTATGTCACTTCGTACGTCTACCACTACTACTATTACTAAACTATTGCTACTATCTACTACTCTACCATCTAAGAAAGCATTTTCCAGCATTGGTATCGGTGCGGTAATCCGAATTCCAAATCTCCCGGAATAGCGCACGTTCTCAGTCTCTCTGGCAGCCAAAGTGACCGAGAAGGCCGCCCATCGGGAGACTGGCCACCTCCAACACTGGTTGTGAGAACTAATTTTCAATGATATATATGTAATTGCAGAAGTAAGGAGTCTTTAATATCCGGCTAGTAGGTTGTTCGTTTCACAGGTGAACTAGATTAGTTTAACATCTACTGCCGGTATTTGTTATTTTCAATATTTGAACAAATTTCTATTTTAAGATTATTGGCTACATATTTTACAACTTTTACTCTTAACTAACTATTAACATTTTTACATATTTTAAGAGATAACAATGTTTTACTTCAGAAGCGGCTCGAGACTGCAACTATTATCTATTATTTGTATTATTGCAATGTCAGACCACATTATGCATCGGACTATAGTTCATGTGAGCACTAGTAAAGAACTTATACATACACTATATACTTTTATACGTGTTGCTTCAGCAAGTTCTTGTTTGTAGGTAGAATCTCCAGTGGTGTTGCTGCGAAACGGTCCATTTAAAGTCTTTAATATGGTTTAAGCACTCCTCTCCGCAGACCAGCTGGTTGCGTTTTCAGCACGATATATGATTCGCTGATTGAGTGCTTAGACACGCATTCGCTTGTGGCAGCTCTCGGGTGTTACTCTGTGACGTCATAGTCGGCTTGACTTGGCCTTCCTCTTGCTGTCGCTAAACTTTGCATGAATCTTTCCTTTTGCAGTTTGGATATATTTTGCGTCACTTCGTCTAGTTTGCGCCAAAGTTGCTAATTTTTTAGTATGTCTTCCGTTTTCATGTTTCTTAGTTCATGAAATCCTTCGTTTCTGGCTTCTGCCATTTGTGTGCAATCCCAGACGATGTGTTCGGGTGTACCCTCTTCCCCGCACTCACACAAGCTTGTGTCTTTTAGTCCTCTTTTATGTAGTAGGCTGGAATATGGCCCGTGTCCAGTGATGTAATGAACAAGTCCGGTTGACGGATCTAGGTGACGAAGGTTTAATCTCTCTTGAATTGTTGGCCAAATATTGTAGGTTCTCCTGCCAGTCGTACTACGCGACCACTGTTGTTGCCATTCTTCCATCAAGATTGTTTTTATCTCCCGTGCTTCTGTAACCGGTCTTCCTAAAATTTGTTCTACTTTTTCGGCGTCACCGGTTCGTAGCCAATAGTGTGCCCCTCTCTTTCTAACTTCTAGGTCAAGTGGCCAAACGCCCAACGCAACCAGCAGAGAGTCGGTCGCTGTTGTGCTATATGCATCACTTAATCTTATCAGTATGCTTCTTTGTACAATTCTTAGTGCCTGGCGAGGTTTAACTTGTCGTAACTTATGCGCCCAACTGCTAGCAGCATATCCTACAATCGAGGATAATATACTGTCGTGATTAGTGTTGTAAAAAACGGTTTTTTTTTCTGGCTTGAAAAAAAACATGAAAAAAAACTTTGAAAAAAAAAAACATGTTTTTTTTTTCTGGAACACGTTTTTTTTCACAACTACTAAATCTCGAATTTGTAAGGCAGTTATCGTTTAAAATGACTATTTTAGAGTTTATTCTAAGTACTTATCTTAGTTTAAAATCTACTATATTTTTCTGGTTCAGTAGAGAAAAAAAATTACGAAAATATTAGCAAAATTGACTGAAATTTTCTTTATGAACGGGGATTTCCCGAAAAGACTAGGTTGCGCGAGAAGGAATCCCCATTCCCCATTGTTTGGATTGGTACTTGCTATTTGAAATGGTGCTGCCAACCCTTTTTATAACTTATTGGGCTTTTCTTATATTCGTATACTTGTTAACTCTCAGAGTATAGTGGAACTGACTCATTAAATTGTCAGTAAGGGAGCGTGCATAAACCACATAGCTCCATTTTGGCCTCCTGTGAACACCCCCCCCCCTCCCCCCACTCACGTAGCACCTAGCACGTAGCTATCTTCCGTTTTGATTCCAGAAGACATTTTGTACTGATTTCTCTTGTCAGACTATTGTAAATTACATACGGATATAATTAACTGAAGTAAATAAATACTCACATGCTGTTGTGAGTTCAGTTCCTCATTTTAACTGTGAAAAATGTTACGAAAGGAAAGTTACGTGGCCTGGCTCGGAACCCCCCCCCCCCCGTCACCCCACGTAGCCAAGCGTAGCCTTCCAGGTAACCCCTCCTCCCTCTGGACCGAGTCACGTAGTTTGTGCACGGTCCCTAATTATGATCTTTGCAACCGTTTGTGTAAACAAACGATTGAAAAGAAGTAAAGCTCCTATTTTGTATGATAATAGATTTTAATTCAAACTTAAAAGACCGTAATACAGAACTATCGGAGCAGTCTTTATGCGCAGTGGGTACTTTGCTAACAATTTAAAATTGCAATCTCAAAATCTTTTGCGTACAATACAAGGACAACCAGTAAAAGAAAATTTAACTATTTCTGAAGTTATGGATCTAGAGGAGACAGAAAATTCCGACACCGATCGAACTAGTGTTGGTAGTGCTGATACTAGTGAATGTGGTCAGGGCCGGCGTTAGGGAGGGGTAAGCGGGGCAAAAGTACCCGGGGCCCAGGCCCTAAAAGGGGGCCCTCCGTCCAGCGTGTCTAGCTAAATTTAAAAAAAAAATCTGAAAAAGGTGTTATTTGATTTTTTGTTTTTGATTAAAATTTTCTGACTTTATCCAAAAAATCAAAGTGTAAAAAAAAAAAAAAAAATGGAGGCGGAGGCACCCAAGAACACTTACCTGGGGCCCGAGAATCCTAGCGCCGGCCCTGAATGTGGTACTGACATAGAGGATGAATAAAATTATGTTACCTATATATATACACTTATGAATCATTATGTGAGACATTATATGATTCAGTAAGACTTAAAACACACTTGTAAAATGGAAGTTCCTAAAATAAAACTATAATTTATCAAATATATTGTTTTCTGAAAAAAAAAATTTAGAAAAAAAACACGGGTGCTAGGTTTTTTTTCATGTTTTTTTTCACAATGCTGAAAAAAAACGTTTTGTTTTTTTTTTCAGTTTGCAACACTAGTCGTGATACCTCCTTATTATGGACGTTGGAAGATGAAATCTTCTTTGCCCAATACTGATCAGTTTGTTCATCACTATTTTGGCACGACTGCACACCTCCGTTATATGGTCAGTAAAATTTAGTCGCTCGTTTAGCGTGACTCCCAGGTATTTACAAGTTGTAACTCTTTTTATGGAGACGTCGTTAACGTTTATTATTGGATTTCGCTTGGGGCGGCCACTGAGAACCATGAATTGAGTCTTGTGTGGTGCAAGGGTTAATTTCACTTTGGAGCACCAGTTTTGTAAATGTCTTAATGCCATTCTGCTTCTAGTCTCTACTTCCCTTGTTCCGCCTTGTAACAGCAGTAGAAGGTCATCCGCGAAGGCAACAAGCCCCAGGAGTCCTTCTTGCTCAATCATGCTTTCTATGGCCATTTCGAATGTTACGTCCCAGAACACTGGTCCACACACCGATCCTTGCGGACAGCCTTTAGTTAATTTTTTCTCTATAGTCACTCGTGGACATCTCAGTTTGGGAAATCGGTTTTTACAGTAGTCGCGTAGCGTTCCATAGAGGTTACTAGGAATTCCTATTTCTCGCAGGCGGCTAAAAAGAGCCGGCCACCATAAGTAATCGAATGCTCCAACAATGTCGACGGCGATAGCTATTACATACTTGCTATTACTACTTTTCACTAGTTGCACGGCCTTATTTATGGCATCGTCGGTCGACCTACCTGCTCTGAAAACAAACTGATGTACACTCATACCATACTTTTTCCTGTGTTCCTGTAGTTTCCATACTAAAATTATTTCCTGCACTTTTCCAAGCACATTTAGCAGACAGATCGGCCGATAGCATTTAGGATATTTTAATGGATCCTTGTCGTTCCCCTTCTTTAGGATCACCACTTCACTCTGCTTCCAGATATTTGGAACCCTGCCTTGCTGAAGGCATTTATTAAACAGTATGCAGAGTGGTGAAGTCAACTGGACCACTAATGCCTGGAGCACTTCAGCAGCGATTCCGTCCGGTCTTTTTCCGCAACATGGCGTTAATCGCTTTAATTACTTCGTCTGGTGTCACATCATCCGCTAAAGTAGCTGAGGTATAAATTTCATTGTGACCTTTACGGAGATTTTCTTGCTCTAAACTTTCACCTACTGCCTCATCGTCGGGTAATAGTACTTTTAACAGTTCCTCAGCAGTTGCGCTCCAATTGGCCGTCATGGTCCCGTCTGCCCTTCTTATGGTTGATAGTGTAGTCGGTGGTCTCAATTTGCTAGCTGCGATCTTGTAGGGGACGCCCCAGGGATCTGACTTTAAATTAGCGTTTACATAAGCCTCCCAACTCTGCTGCTTTGTTTTTATTAGCAGCTCTTTAAAGGCAGTCTTCCTTTCCCTGTATCTATCGAGAAGCAAGCACCTATCGGCAGCAATCATCCACCGTTGGTACTCTTTTCTCGCCTTCCTCATCTCCGATCGTAGTTTTTGCAGTCGGTCGCTCCACGGTATGTCTGTAGTATTCGCTGGTCTTTTGAGGGGAATGGCCATTTTCATTACGCGCTGAATTTCACGCGTGATCCCTCTTGCTATGACATCTACATCATTACCTTCCAATAGATCCACTGGTAGACGGAATTCATCTCTTAGTTTTGCCCAATCTGCCCTACGTAAGTTATATTTTTTCCTTGTGTCGCTAATTTCATTGATTTGCAACCTGCCTTTGGCCAGATCAAACAGAATCAAGTTGTGGTCACTTGTAGTTTCGTTTTTCAACCACCCTCCAGTTTCTGGCTAGGTTTCCTGCCAGCTGATTGGTCAGCGTTACATCGATATTCGATTTTGCACCGGCTCTATTACTAAACGTTGGAGCATTATTAGGGCAGTTCCTGACTTCCAGGCATAACTCATTTAACAGTTCCTCTGCCATTAAGCCTCGTTCATCCGTTGTATCACTGTACCAGAGCGGGGAGTGTGCATTTATATCTGCTGTTATAATTATCCTTTGATCTTGTAACTCAGTGCAAATTTTTCTTATTTTATTTAGATAAGCATCTATAGGGTCCTTATATTGGCAGTACATCGATACCAAAGTAACGCTACACCACCCGGTATCGATCTCTGCACATGCTGTGTGCTCATCACAGTATTGCGATATTTTGGTTACAGTTAGTTCTTTGTTTAGTACAATGATTCCTGCCATAGGTTTAGGTCCACTTACTATGGTTTGTGAGGATACTGGCATGTGTGGTATTTGTCCGCCCTTAGAGTAAGGCTCTTGCACATAGATAATATCCCAATCATGTGCGCAGCAAGATTCCTTAGCTCATGCAGGACCATATTTGTCCGTCTTGCATTAATTTGTGCAACTTTGATTGTACCTTTCATCTATGGGTGTTTAGTGTAAACATTACTCTGAGGCCATGGAAGTTTCACGTCGAAAACTATCCTTCCATGAGTCATCACAAATTGTTTATATATTTGGTCCGGATCAAAAATCTCATTTCTGTTGTTGAATAATTTTTTAACTAGCGTCAACAACTGGGCTGGATCCGTGGGTAAGTTGCTGGCCTTGAGTTGTATTCTGTCCACTGCTTCAAGTTGGGGAAAGGTGACTAATTGAATAATCTGAATAAGAGGTATCGTATATGTTACTCGAGCACATAAGCTATCACTATCTGTAGCTTAGCTAAAACGCAGTCATTAATTGTGCCTGTTGTATCGACAGACAAAAATTTCAAAATTTATGGTTTGGAAATGTTTTGGCATCTGTATTATCAGGAAATATATAGGTTATTACAAAAAAGGAAGCCGGTTTTGTTATAACAAATTATGAACTTAATTTTTTCAAAACACTGTAGTGAAGTGCATAAAACATGCTCGCTAAAGATTCCCATTTCAGAGATGAAAAATGATGTCAGCCATATGCTTCCCTCTACTGCGTTGGCATGCACGAACACTGCCCGTCAAATTCGCTATGACTGCCTCAGGAGACTCCAATTGCATGCACCAACAACACGTCTAATCTCCGCCTTTAACTCGCGGATGTCTCGGAGTCATGAAAACACCAATGATTTCAGACAAATCTAAAGAAAAAATCAACAGAACTTGGTGCCCATTGCTGGTAACCATTACGCGAGATGAGGCTAACCGGAAACCGCTCGTGTAGCTTGTTGCGCGGGATGTGTGACAGTTGGCCCCATCCTCCTCTCGCATGACCAATCCATTGAAATCAGGCTATAAAATATATCTTATCAGCGGACGGTATAGGTTTCCATTAACTGCTACAGCTTGTCCTGCCTCATCTTCAAAGAAATACGTGCCGATGAAAGCCACACTAAACCGCCATTCTCTATGGATGCATTGATTGCCCTTTCATTTTTTGTTATGTTTATTCGTACATCGATTTAAGTAGAAATGCACCTTGTCACTAAAGATGATTTTTCTCGCGAAGTCGTCGTCTTCTCAAAAACCAATCAACAAAATTACGCCTATTCTAGTGATCGTCCACTTTCAAGTTTTGCGTTAACTGAATTGTGTAAGCTTGGTAATGGAGATTATACCGAATAATTCACTGAATTGAATAATATCCTATGTCCGATTTCACTAGCCCAACAACTACACTCGCACGAACGACCAAAATGTTTCGCGCGGAGCGGCCAGAACTATTCACATTCACTGCTGAACCCGTTTCATTGAACTATACAAGTCTGCGAACTGTTGATTCATTCGGTGCTTCACTGTGCATGTTACGCGAGCTAAAGGCGGAGATTCAACGTGTTGTTGGTGACATCCAAGTGGAGTCTTGTGAGGCAGTCATAGCGAATTTCACAGGCAGTATTTGTGCATGCCAGCGCAGTAGAAATGGACATATGCCTGACATATTTTGTCATACCCGAAATTGGAAGGTGTAGGGAACATGTATAAATATTCCGTTACTGTGTTTTGAAAAAATGTTTATGATTTGATATAACAAAATCGGTGCCCTTTTTGCAACACCCTATATTAGTAATCTGAATAAAAGGTGTCATATTTCACGACCAGTGACGTAAGCTATCACTGTGTGGCTCAGGTAAAACCTGTCCACTAGTTTTTACGTGAGGTGCGAACATACAAACAGACAGATAGGGGTCTATAAAATTTCTGTTAAGTTGTAGCGGTCACTCCACAATAGGCTTTGTTTCTCTCGCAGGCAGCTTGCAGATTATCTGTTGATAGATTTTAAGGACAGACACATTACTCAATTTCTTCCAGCAAAACAATAACTGTTTATCAGTCGCAGTCTATATCACATTTTATCTTTCTGATTGCAGAAACTTAGATCAGTTTCTTCCGTTTTCGTGATATTTCGTCATAATTTTCTTCGATGTTGACAAACTGACCGATGCTTGTTCGGATCCTTTGCTTTTTATCTTGTTTGTATACGTCTGTAAAATTCGCGCAATTGAGTCAGCAGTTTTAATGTGTGCCGTCATTAAGCATACATTCCTCTTGAAACTTGGAAAGACTGCGAGTACGCAAACACGAATTCGTGTTTTGTGAAATTTTGAAAACAACGATCTCAGTCTTTACTTGGGAAAACAAAACCTATTACCAAGCTAGACAAGAGTGCATACGTGAGTTGAACAGCTCGCTGTGGCTACGATATTGAAACATGAAGTTCCAATTCCTGGCAAGCACAGTGCCCGCGCAGGATGAGTTTCTGTATGACACGGTGTGCAGAGTGGCAGTGAGCGGGTACCTCTCAGGGCCGCGATAATCGGCAGTAATGAGAAGCCGCTCAGGGCAGCAATTAAATATCTCGTACGAACAGCCGCACGGCGATTAACGAGTAGCATCCAAAACAAGCGTCCGCTTAGTGCGAGACAAACTGCTCGCCGCGGTGCACAAACCACTTCCTCTCCATCTCTCTTCTTGATGGAATGCAACTAAAATACCGAGCGTGGTGGTGTAACGGATAGCGTTCTGGCCTCGCATTCGGGAGGACGGCGGTTCGAATCCCCGTCCGGGCATCCAGATTTGGGTTTTCCATGGTTTCCCCAAATCACTCCAGGTGAATGCCGGGATGCTTCCTTCAAAAGGCCATGGCCGAATTCCTTCCCATTCCTTGCCCCCATCCTTTCCCGTCTCTAAAGACCACGTTGTTAAAAAGGGACGTTAAACTGTTAAAAAAAAAAAAAAAAAAAAAAAAAAAAAAAAAAAAAAAAGCAACTAAAATGAACAAGAAGATTGAAAAGTGCAAAAGCATTACTTTGCAATGAATTTATTCAATTACAGAAGTAAAATATAGACATGCAGATGTATCACTGCATTGTTGCAAGTGCTACGAGGCTGCTCGGAATGCTTGCCCAACATGTACCAGCTTTTATGCTTATTATTATTATTGCTTTAGGCCTTGTCGACGGCTAAGCTCAATAGAGGCGGGATGGAACTGGGAACAAGGAACAGGAGAGAATTCGGCCATGGCCCTTTCGAAGGAAGCATCCTGGCATTCGCCTGGAGTTATTTGGGGAAACCATGGAAAACCCAAATCTGTATGCCCCGATGGGGATTCGAACTAGCATCCATCCAAACGCGAGGCCAGGCTTTTATGTTACAGAGCCGATTGAGGAAAAAATGGAACCGCCTACCAAACTTTTTGTTGATTCTGAAAGTTAGGTATAAACACGTAGAACAACGATACTCTACGCGTGGTCCGCGAAGATGAGACAGGCGGTCCACAGCAGAATACCATGTAAAAAATAATTGATAATAATAACTGAGTAAAGCTACCATAACAATAAATAAATTAACAGTGAGTAATAACATAGTATTACTATTGTTTCTTTCTTGTACGTAATTTACTCTCTTTTTTGTAGGTTGGTAGCATTATAGTTGATCTGATAAATACTAAGAGTGTTCAAACTATTCAACTTTAATAGTTCATTTCAGTTTCTTTAGGAATTCTATAGGAATTCAAAACATCCTTCCAGATATGTTGTGTTATAATGGTACAATACAATATGTCCCAAATATTGCAATGTACACATAGGCAAAAAATTAGGCCCATATAAACTGAAACAATCTAGTACGAGAGAAAAAATTACGGAAATGGTAGACTTAGATCTAACAAGTAATTAGGAAAGTAGTTATACCGAGGACAAAAGGAATGCATTAAAGACCGAAATAATGAAAGCTGGTAAAGAAACATTAGGCTTTAGGGAATAAGCAGCCCGAAAACCTTGGATCACAGAAGAAATTTGGGAGTTGATGGTTCAGAGGAGAAGGCACAAAAATACTCAGGGTGAAGCAAGAAGAGAGCAATACAGGCAATTTATTGTAGAAATCAAATAAATAGGAAATGCAAAATAGCAAAAGAAAAATGGCTAGAAGAAAAGTAGAGAGGTAGAAAAGGAAATGTTCATAGGTAAAATAGATGTTGCATATAGGAAGACCAAACAGAATTTTGGAGAAATGAAGAAAAGAGGTATGAACAATAAAGCTGCCGATGGGAAAACTCTTTTAAGCTCAGAAGATAGAGCTAACCGATGGAAGGAATACATTGAGAAACTATATTTTGGGGACGACTTGAACATTAGTGTAATGGAAAAGGAAGGCGATGTCGACATTGATGACTTAGGAGATCATGTTTTGAGGACAGAATTTAATAGAGCTCTGAATGACTTGAAAGCAAATAAGACAGTTGGATTTGATGAGATCCCTGCAGAACTTCTTAAATCCCTAGGAAAAGAGAGAATCAAAAGATTATTCAAGCTGATATCAAAAAGTTATGACACGGGAGAAATTCCAACTGATTTTAATGAAATTATCATCTTCACACTCCCGAAAAAAGCACAAGCCGACAAATGTGAGAATTATCGCACCATTAGTCTAACATCACATGCTTTAAAATTACTGACCAGAATAATATACAGAAGAATGGAAAGGGTAATAGAAGAGATAGTAGGTGAAGATCAGTTTGGGTTTAAGAAAAATCGTGGTACGAGGGAAGCAATTCTAGCTTTATGATTAATACTTGAAGGGCGGATCAAGAAAAACAAAGATAATTTTTTGGCGTTTGTTGATTCAGAAAAAGTTTTTGATAATGTTAGGGAGGACAAGATGTTCAAAATTTTAAAGAAGTCAGGTCTAAAATATCTAGATAGAAGAATACTCTATAAACTATATAAGAATCAAGTAGCTATAATAAAAATAGAGAATCACGAGAGACATGCATCAGTTAAAAAGAGTGTGAGACAAGGTTGTAGTCTGTCCCCGTTAATATTCAACGTGTATGTAGAAGAAGCAATAAAGGAAATAATTTTCATGTAGTATAAGTGTTCAGGGAGAAAAAAATCAGTATGCTACGATTTGCTGATGACATTGTCTTGTTAGCAGAACAAGCTGAAGATATTGAGACGTTACTGAATAACATGAACAAAATACTGAAGGAAGATTTTGGACTGTATATAAATCAAAGCAAGAGAAAAGTGATGAAACGTAGCAGATATGATACCAATCACAGTAGATTAAATAAAAAAATAGGATCCGATGCAATAGGAGAAGTAAGTGAATTCTGCCTATTGGAAAGCAAAATCACAACCGATGGCCGAAGCAAGAATGTTGTTAAAAGCAGAATAGCACTAGCAAAAAGAGCCTTCATTGAAAGGATAAATCTTTTAGTTTCAAATATTGTTCTAGGAATTAAAAAGAAATTTTTAAAATTCTACTGTGGTAGCGAAACATGGACTTTAGGAAAACCGGAAAGAAGGAAAATTGAAGCATTTGAAATGTGGTGCTACAGAAGAATGCTGAAAATTAAGTGGACAGACAAAGTAAGAAATGAACGAGTTTTGGAAATGATGGGTGAGAAAAGAAGTTTATGGAAGAAGCTTGCAGGAAGAAGAGACAGGCTGGTAGGTCATATTTTGAGACATGCTGGATTGGTTAATTTGTTTGTGGAGGGAACAGTCGAAGGTAAGAACTGTAGAGGAAGACAGAGGTTAGAATATATGAAGCAGATAATTGAGGACGTGGCTTGTAAGGGATATGTTGAGATGAAGACGTTAGCGCAAGATAGGAAGGAATGGAAGATTGTTTCAAACCAGAAACCAGTCGAAAGCCTGATGACAGAAAATAAATAAAATTCCCATACCACATTTTACTGGTCCTGGTGTTGAAAAAGATCAAAACGCTATCAGAGAAACATAAAACAGGGAAGCTATGACCAAGGCTTAAGTGACTGATAGTACATCAAGAACAGAGAAATCATTGCAGTAGTTAGAGAAATTTTGACTCCCAGACACATTCCCTATCCTGCTGGATAGTTGCAACAGTCAAGCAATAACATAACGCGGAGAAACACGGCAAAACAATAGGACCGATGATTAATATCACAAAAAGAAGTTAACAAAAAAACTTTAGTGTGAAAATAATACGGAGTGTCTAGTAATCCAGTCTTCATGCACTATGGTTTGCAACGTATTTTAAAAACACGTAAGATATTTTATAATAACATTCTTGTTTTCGCACACAGTTTTGTTTTTTTTCCGTCGATTGAACTCCGTTCACGTCTTGAAGTGACTAAGGTGTTAATATTATATTGCGCAGCAATGAATAACTTGAAAATTATTGAATACAGCTAAATCACCATCGTATAAAATATCAAATTTATTTTAACGCTTTTTGAAGAGCTAGCGAACGGTGAAAGTATTTTTTCCAATCATTTTTGCATGTAGAATGTTTCTTTCTTGTAAAGCTGTACTTGAAAATAACGAGAGTTTTAAAACCCGCAAAACAGGTGTGTCTTCAACTTGAGAAATCGGCATTCGACTAATCAAACAGCGGGTGGGAGGGGGAGAGGGGGGGGGGGTGACCAGTGCGAGTACACCTAGAGAACGTGAAGCGCTCAAATAAAAAAATAAAAATAAATCCATTTTAATACTAGATTGATAGTATTTTCAGCCAATACTTTAATAACAGGCAACAGGTAGCACAACTGGCGTACGACTAAAATTCGTCGCGAATGAGAAGCTGTGTTTCTGCGATACATCCTGCCTGACGCGGCTGACCATGCCACATTCTTGGCCAAAGTGCCTGCCCCACTCACACTTAGGGTAGTATATGTAGTTCGCGGTTTATGTGTCGTAATGGCACGTACTAATTACACTATCATGGTACATGCTTCACATTTCGTAATCAACAAAAATCGTAAAACGTTAATTTTAATGTAGGTATAATGTTTTCGCATTTAGTAACATTGTTGAATTTATTTCGTTGTTAAAAGTTGTGAGAAACAGGCAAACGAATTTATGTTACACGTGCGATATTTTTAATTTGAAGCGACTGGAAAGATAGCGTTTTCGTGGAATCCTGGGTGGAGATAAGAGGGGCCGCCTCGGCTAGTGCTGCCCCGCGGCCAGTGCTTGCCCCTCCAAATTCTAACCTCAAGCTTCCTAAATACCTCTCAGAGAATATCCAATGCCAACGGCTTCAAGTTGGCAAATGATCCCCGCTAACGGTAGCACTAAACTCCGATTGGGAAACCCGAGTGTTCCGGTATGTTAGAATAATAAAACCGCTCGACGGAACTGTGTTGAGAAATAGCTTGCTTCATGCGCTGCCTACCAGAGGACTTTCATCACTGCCGAAGCATTATTTTGTCTAACAGTGAAATCGGGAGTCTTCACCCTATGTCCACAGCGAAGCTCCTAACGAATACAATTCCAGCTATAAAAAAACACAACAGTTCAGCTGTGGTAAGAAACCTTAAAGACAATAAAATTGCAGTTGTGCCAAATCGGCCAGTTGGAATCAAATTCTACAGGGTGATTCAAAATGATTGTCGGGGTTTCATGAATTTTTTACCGGCTGTGTACTAAACATACAAGTATTATCTTTACATGGATGAATAGACAAACTCTCAAAGTTTTGTTTTGTAGCAGCCGCTAATCTTGTAGTTACGTTTCGTTCCGCCAGATGTCAGTGTTTGTAATATGGCAGCTAACGCTATAGAGAATGCTTTTTGCACTTTAGATTTTCACGTGTGTCAGTCAGTTACCGTTGTCCAACGGCACTTTCGAAAAAAAT
This sequence comes from Vandiemenella viatica, assembly GCA_031002005.1. Lineage (NCBI taxonomy): Eukaryota > Metazoa > Arthropoda > Insecta > Orthoptera > Morabidae > Vandiemenella > Vandiemenella viatica. The sequence continues at coordinate 64,114,330 of JARYHS010013630.1, forward strand.
TTATGAAGGATGCATCTTCAGACAATTCCATTCGGAGGTGGTATGCGCAGTTCGTGGAGAAGGGCTGCTTATGCAAAGGGAAAACCAGTGTGCGTCCTTCTGTGTCGGAAGTCGACGTGAACCGTGTCAGAGAAGCTTATCAACGTAGCCCGCAGAAATCAACAAGAAGAGGCAGCAGAGAACTGAACATTCCGCAAACCGCAGTTTGGCGCGTGCTACGAAAACGCCTAAAAATGAAAGCCTGTCGCCTAGGGCTGCTTCAGGCTTTAACACCTGACGACCATCGCAAACGTCTCACGTTTTGCAACATTATGCAAAACAAATGGCAGAAAATGGGTTTTGTAAAAAACTCATTTTTAGTGATGAAGCGAACTTTCACTTGTGCGGGAAAGTTAAAAAGCACAATGTGCGGATTTGGGGGACAGAAAATCCCAGTGCTTTTATTGAACACCAGTGTGATTCTCCAAGGCGAAATTGTACGGCCCGTTCTTCTTCAATGAACAGACAGTAACAGGAGTAACTTACCTCGATATAGTCTCTGAGTGGTTGCTGCCTCAGCTGAAAGCAACAAGATCGTGCTCCACCTCATTTCCATCGGGAGGTCAGAACATTTCTCAACGAACTATTGCCGCAGCGATGGTGACCAAATGCTCATGCCTTGGCCACCTCGTTCATCAGATTTAACCCCATGTGATTTTTTTCTGTGGGGTTACGTCAAGGATCAAGTTTATCTTCCTCCTCTACCTGCGACTATCCCGCAACTGAGAGAACGGATCAAGGCCGCCTTTCTAAACATTTCTGATGACATGCTGCGTCGCGTGTGGGATGAAATGGACAATCGCATAGATGTGTGCAGAGTGACACAGGGCGCACATATCGAACATTTGTGATGGATGTAAAAAACATGATGAGTTTCTTTACACATTAAAATAAGATTCAAATTCGTATCTCAATTGTGCTAAGTGTAGGAATTTTTTGAAACCCCGACAATCATTTTGAATCACCCTGTATATATCTCACTATCATATTGTTAAACGGTGGCTATAAGAATTGTTGATAGAAGGTTTTCGGAATGCAAGGGATAGAATCAGATATAGGATTGGTTACTATTAGTCCTCAAAGTAACAACGGACAGAAATCTTCGGCCAGTCCCGCCGTGGATGTTCACGTCTAAATGTGTCGGGTAGAATCTTGCGCACAATACCTTTCTCTGAATGGTGATGGAAAGGGACAGTGTCTTAGCTGTATGTCGTACAATGAACGTGAGGTACTAGCAGACATTCCAGAAAACAAGCCATGGTGGTTTCAGCTAGGTAACTGTCCAGCACAGAATGTGGTCAAGCAGCACGGGACAAGAGGGAAATAGGAAGCAGGCAACTGGAGACAATCTCATCCTGCTGAATAAGGCGACCGAGCGTGGTGGGTGAGCATTCGGGAGGACGCCGGTTCGAATCCCCGCCTGGGCATCCAGATTTGGGTTTTCCATAGTTTCCCCAAATCACTGCAAGGAAATACAGGGATGCTTTCTTCAAAAGACCATGGCCGAATTTCTTCCCGTTCCTTGCCCTTTCCCCCTTCCGTTCCCTCCTCTAATGGCCTCGACGTTGACGAGGCGTTAAGCCATAAAAAAAAAAAAATGAATAAGACGCCAGCGCATACTCCAGTCGAATAAGAGAGATGAATGGAAAAGTTCTGCAGTTCTCTAAAATGAAATGTGTCAACAGAATTATTATGGAACCAGTATAAATCACTACGCACCTAGTCAAATCAACTAAGTACCAAACTACCAACCAACTGCTCAGCTACGTCACGTTGGAAAAACTCACAGTAGTCCGAAATTTCCAAGTGAACTACCTCTTGATGCAACTACGTTCTCTCTATGAATTAGAAACGCGAACAAAAATATTAATAATATCACTACAAATCCTAACGTTGGTCCTACATACATATTCGATGTTACATTATTCGATGTTAATGGAAGATGTGGCAAAGGTTTCTATTTACAGCTGATGGATGAGACATCGGCAAACAGAATTCACTCCAAACAACGAGGGCCGTACATATTCTTAAGCTGAACAAGAAACTTGCAGACAGAAGCGTGCAACACAATCTGCTATTCTGAACTAGCTGAGGTGAAGGGACTTGGGAAAAAACAATAGCAGCGTCTTGAAATTAAGTTGTAAGCCGCTTACCTACATGTCTGTAGCAAATACTGTTCGAAAACACGAGAGGTCAACTCTTTTGACCTTCAACGACAAGCAGAAGCCGACCTCAGGGCTCCATACTGCTGCCGTCAATGAGATGGTTCAGTATGTTGACGCTGTGAGTTTCACGTTATTACATGCTTGCGAAGAAGCCAACAGTTTGATTATACAGATGTCACGTAAAGGCGTGGATATTTCGCCAGTTAAACCTGTAGTCAATATATACATATGTAGGCTACCACAAAAAGCCTTATTTGTTACTTTTAGAAAAAACATAAAAATCATCGAGTGGGGATAGAAAACAAAAATGTACTTTCAGTCCTAGTAATATCACATCCGGCTACTCCAATGTATGTTTTGTTTCAGATCGAAGGAATTATTAGGAAAAGAGACAGATATCAGTCAGGATTCAGCACTCTGCAAACGCACTGCTTACAGCACCAGTACAAATTGGATGAAATTCTAAGTAGAAAACTCAATCATGTTAGAAACATCATCATGGCGCTACTGGGTAAAGAACTAAACACTCTGTCTGATGTAAATAAATATGACACTAAGAATTACAGTGCGAACTATCTTCCACTTTAAGGAGCCAAAATTTCCATGATACGTGTATCATTATACATTCAATTTGACATCAATTTCAAAGAAGGGAAATGAGAGTAATGAAATTACAGTGGATCTAATTTGTATGTGTATATCGAGGTTTTTGACTTTCTGGACCCCATTGTCTTTCCGCACTAGAGGAGGAGAATTGGTAAAGGAGCGTTAAGGGGCTCGGCCATGGCATTTCGAAAGGAACCATCCCAACTTCTGCTGGAGTGATTTCGTGAAGCCGAGGTTGAATGAAATCTCAATTGCTTACTCACTCGGCGCTAGAAGACCCAAATCGTAGCGGTCAGCCCGAGCAGATTAAAAAGCCTCCCCATCAGCTCAGGGGCTTTACCCGCGATCGTTATCAACATATCACGTGGAATAATAAGAGAGGGCTATTTAGTTTAGCAGAAGAGATAACAATCTTTACCTCAGAACTAGATGCAATTAAAAAAGCTCTAAGTATTAATTCGTAGACAAATAATGTTAATAATATTAACGTATTCCCTTCCTGCGTTGGTAAAATTCTCAGAACTTTCCACAGATGCTGGTCGACATATGGTATACTACAGGGGATATCAAAAGATCGAGACTAAGGACACATTTATTTGGACAGAAGTATTTGCTAGAATTAACGAAAATGGCGACTGACTAGCAAAGACGTCTAATGGACTTGGAACCTGTGTTACGAAACAGCGCTACGCAGGAATGCAACAGGACCAGGGAGACAAGCGATGTGCACTAAGATAAATCCCGCGCACAGAGCAGTGCAGCAGCGGCCTAGTCACGACATAACAGAGACCTCAATTCAGCAGTGCTCCTGTGGGAGACTTCAGCTCAGTGTCTCTGCAGAGACCTCTAATGTTTCTCCCGTCGACGACATTGGTACTAAAATCGATTCTCATCACCCACGTGCAAGCGCACAGCATTCAAGTGCCCACCAACACACTGGTACTGATATATGAACACAAGATTCAAAACACAGAATCGAATATTCGAACATTCGAGAATTACGTGCAATGGCATAGGATGTGGTGGCATATAAGCAGGAGATTCAATGATATCTGGGCATCTCTACTCGAACAGCCATTTTATTCCTCTCCAAGTAATAGATTTTTTTTTTTTCAGAAAATGTTATCAGTTTTCTATAAATGTCGCAATTACGCTATATATATATATATTGCTACCTTTTCTTCTGCTATATCTTTACGCCACTTTACCGTCGAGGTGGGGGCAAGGTACGGAAGGCAAAAGGAACCATGGTGGTATTCGCCTGGAGTGATTTGGGGAAATTTTGAAAAACCCAGATCTGGATGGTTTGACGGGGATTCGAACTCACGTCTGCCGAATGCGAGGCCAGACACCACGCTAGGTGCTATGATTTTATACTTACTTATGCTAAGCAGTATGGCCACATAGGTGACACATCAGCGAGGGGTGGTCATTTAATGCGACAGTATTCGGATTCCACGTTAAACTGTAGATTCCACAGGAAAGAACTGGCGATCCCACATCTGACACAATGATTTCGGAAGGATCCAAGCCACCTTATGGTTGTGGACTAAGTTAGTAGTTGTTGTACATAGCCTCTCACTACTTCCTCTCAATTACAAGTAAATAGATCGTTTACGACTAAACAGGGCAAAAGGTAATGTGTTTTAGTGACCTTCAACTGCTGGCTACAAAGTTGCCTATGGGCTTCTAGTGCGATTCTGATGAATCATATCACACCGCAATGGCAACAACAAGGAAATCCGGTACATCAACCGTTCTTGCTTGTTGCGTGTATAAAGCGTGCAACTGTATAGTTATCTGACAGAATCGCACTATTCCATAATTTCCCCGGTACCTGTTGGTTTGCCTCACCTGTGATCTGTGTAGGCTCATTTATGTGAATGTTGTTCTACTGCATTTTTATAAACCGTGTGCAAAACTTGGTTTAACAGGTTATTTGTTATTTTAGTAACTGATATACCGAGCGTGGTGGTGTAACGGATAGCGTTCTGGCCTCGCATTCGGGAGGACGGCGGTTCGATTCCCCGTCCGGGCATCCAGATTTGGGTTTTCCATGGTTTCCCCAAATCACTCCAGGTGAATGCCGGGATGCTTCCTTCAAAAGGCCATGGCCGAATTCCTTCCCATTCCTTGCCCCCATCCTTTCCCGTCTCTAAAGACCACGTTGTTAAAAAGGGACGTTAAACTGTAAAAAAAAAAAAAAAAAAAAAAAAAAAAAAAAAAAAAAGTAACTGATAACTGCGAAAATTTAAAATTCCGCAGTCTTTTTGGGCTCTACTCGTTTACCAGTAAGTGCAAAAACTGGCTCCAGTGTTCTTTCTTTCCGATTCCAATTTCAGGTATCGGTACGTATAGAGCTGTGCTCCAAACGCACTATTTGAACCGCATATCACTGTTTGATATTAGATGATTTCTTTGTTTTCAACGAGGCTCTACTTGCTAGTGCTCATCCGTTTTTAATATTTTTCTTTCACGAATTGTTTTTATTATTAATTCGCAAGTAAAGCAACTCTCTTAGTTCTTCCACTCCGTACATGTTTTGATATTTATTTTATTATTGTTGTTATCATTTCTGTTTCACTTATTTTATTTCAACAATGTTTTATTCCAAATTGCCAACTTTTGATGATATGATTGAGTAATTACCACACTCACCATTACCGTATAATAAAGCAATATCATCCGTTTGTTCCGTCACCCCCCTTGTAACGTATCTGTCAGAGCAGTCATGATTACAGCAAAAGTATTAATGAAGCCACTGAGTCAGGACGTCAGATCATAATCGCAGTTGTTTAATAATGTGTTTCTAGTTTTTTCCACTTATGGTTTTACGGGCGAGGATAGAAAGGAATTCTGACAGGGCCTTTTGAAGTAACCATCCTAGTATTCGTTCACAGTGATTTCAGGGAACCGTGCAAAACAGAAATCAGCGAGGGGATCGAAACCGTGTCCTTGAAGTTCCAGGAGCGAACGCGTGGGGCTCGGTGCGACTGCCAGCGTCGTGCAGCGAGAAGACACAGGGAGCTGCTAGCGGGAAGTTTTCGAACAGTGTACAGAGAGTTCCGCTTACGCCGTCAACCCTGAGAGTAGATCAATGCGCCCCCGACAACAGGTGCAGTGGAGCGCCTAGGCGCTAGGCTGTTCCTTACTGTGCGCCATAATTAGGAATGAGGACTTATTCTGTAAACCGGGTTTAGTAGCGTTTGATGGAATTGGAGAGGTTTACAGATTGGAGTGACGTAGTTACCACTAGCCCAATGCACTGAGTTAGCATAACGCGGTAGAGGGAACGTGGAATCCAACTACGAAATGCATAGCTTACAGAAAGCTAGAACTGTTAAATGTGTTTTTTACGACGGTTTGTAAATTAACTTGTATCTTTTTGTCATCTGTCTCTTTGTTGGTTTGATGGAATCCTCTCCCTCTTCCTATCTTCAGCTAACTTTTTCATTTAAGCATACCTATTAAAATATAAACCATCAGTTATCTGCTTCACATATTTCAATCTATGTCTTCTTCGCTCGACTGTTCTCTCCACCAACAAGTTAACTTGTCCTTAATGTCTTACAATGTGCCATCCTTCTATAGCACCAAACGTAAAATGTATCAATTTTTCTATATTCTGCTTATAGTACAATCATAACTTCAATACAGTGTTTAATCGATTAACACAAATTTAGAAACATATTTCTGAGTCGAAAGTCAATTTTTGAAACTAAATGATTTCTCTTTTTCAAGAAGATTGTTTATGGAAACGTTATTGCTTCTGTCGTCATTGTAAGGTAACTGTTGAAAATGCTTCATCGTTGTGCAAGGTTTGGCCAGGTGGCAAAGTTGCCTTCTGTTGTCGAGCCCACCACTCTGAATTCACGTATTCCAATCAGACTTTCGGAGGACCAGTTGGCTCAGTAGCGATGCCGTGATGTTGTCCGGCATTGACACGGAGTTAGCTGATACGAGTCCTGGTGGTGGAATAAGTATTCATAATCACGACTTGGCCGGCAGGACAGGAGAGGTAAAGTGCACAGTTCATAATAACCGAATTGAGCACCAAAGTTCTGGGTTAAGTCCCAAACCTCTCTACAGTGCGTATGCACCGAGGACGTATGACACTGTTGACTCATCCGTGGAATGGGGATGTTAGGGCTGACGGCTCTCTGTGAGGTCTCTGGGAAGAGTAGGCCTGAATGGGCCAGTACAGTTCCTTCTTTCATCTCTCAACATACATCGGGCACAGACACTCTCACATTCATCAACCCTTACGAGCCATTCCAGTTCTTCACCCCGTGCTGCCGTAAACATTCCCCTTGCTAACCTTGTAGACAGGGCCGGCGCTAGAAATTTCGGGCCCGGGGTAAAATGGGCGACCTTTTTTTTAGCTCTACAAACTGGCGGACGACAATGGGTGGATTCTTGGCTTCATGGCCTGAGGGCCCCCCCACAGCCGGTGGGCCCGGGTACTTTTGACCCGCTTACCCCCTTCCCCTCCCCCCTAACGCCGGCCCTGGGGGAAGAAGTTCATAAACAGAAGAAGGATCGGCTTTTCAATCAGCCGTTGTATTTGATGCTATGAGAAGCTGAGTAGCGCGACTCGCGTACTCGCTGTAGCGCTGTGTGAGGCGGTGTCAACAGGGCCTAACTAATACCCACAATTAGCAGTCGCTCTCAAGCTCCCAGCAAGTGTTTCACTCCACTGGGAATACTTACTCATATTCTTGCAACTTTTGCCAATTTTTAGTTGCACCATCGTGGTATGATCCGAACTTTGTCTAATACTAAAGTAACACCGGGTATCTTCTCTTTCTTTCTAATCTTACGTAGTACACTATAATAGTAAGGCCAGCTGCTTCACATTACTCTGTAACCTTTATTTCTTATAGAAAAATTAGTCTTTCGTTATTGAATCGAACAATTTTTCTAATCTAAGACCAGCCTACAAAGTATTTTACTAAACTAAAACCCTGGTCAGCTTCTCTCAAGCTGCCCTCTGATTGGACGAGTACAATATTACCAGTCAGCTTACCCTCTGATGCTCTGATATAGCCTTGTAATTGGGAAAGTTACATTACACCAGCTTGTACCAGTCGTTATTGTGTGTCAACGCTTGTCACAAGTCTGTTGTACATGAAGCTTAATGTGTGTGTCGAGCTAATTTCGTCTGAATCCGATAATGGTAATAAAATGTGTTAAAGCTAGGAGTGCAGGGTAACCGGAAAACAAATAATAGTGAAAATTCAGCATACGACGTAGCCATGGGACGATTCCCTTAAGCAAACCTCAGGTTAGCAAGAATTCCAGACTTTTTTTAAAAAAGAAAAAAAAACTGCTAATGATGAGGTGTGATCTAAGATCCAAGAGAGTGAACAACAGAGAGAGAAGTAATTGATAGAGGACGAGTACTAAATGTGAAGTAGATAACTGTATTACATCAGAGCATACATATGCTGACGTATTTATGACACAAGTCAGGTATGTTTAGAACCTTAAGCGTTACTGCTGATATGGCGTTTTGTACAACGCAAAAACATATCAAGGAAAGAGCAAAAAGATAAACAAACTCGGGGGAGACAAAAATAAATGCAGAGTAAAGAAAATTTATTATTGAACTGTGAAATCAAACGAATGTTTACGGTATTAAAGGATCTTGTCAATAAAGTTGAATCTATTGCATCTCTCTACGAGAGCAACGGTTTTCAGGATAAATTCACACATTACATATCAGAAAACCGTTTCATACGTAGATTAAGTAAATGAAAAAATTATTATTAAAATTATCTTTTAAAAATATGTATTTCTTAGACCATCCCAGATAAGGTCAAAACAAAATATTTGTTCACTTCAATTGGTACTGCAATTTGTTCCATTTCGAAGGATACAGAGATTCAAAATAAATTTATAACATGCTCAACTATTTTAAATACTTTTTTTAATATCTACGCCGGTTTTTTCCTTAGCTGCTATCCTAATAATGGGTTTTCATCCGTCTATTACAGCTATAAAATAATTACTGCATTCGTTAAATACTTTATTCGTTGCCGTTAAATAAGACATTAAAGTTGTCGAATGGGCTTGAGAGTTACGGGCTTTGTTGAGAGTGAAACGCGAGTAAATTTGAACGGTGCCATGTTTTTTATTTACGTGCTGTTGACTTACAGCGACTATCTGAAAGCACACTGCTGCCACCTGTCTGCTGATCGTGTAAGCGTTGTGCGAGTGCTTCTTGTAAGACTGTATGGACTATCCACACCAGATGACAAACTCGTAAAATAAAAGCGGGATGCCGCCACAGGTTTGGTCTCTGGCAACATCCCTCGTGTCTCTGAAACGATTTTGAAAACCGAAATGTTTCCCGGACACATTCCGATCCACCAAACACAGGCATAGCGAGAGACACGGAAGGAATTAAATCAGTGAGTTTGCACAACGTGCAAATTTCATATCTGTCCTCTGACGGACATTTAGGTGCAACCTTTGGCGGGTGTCCTCAAAGGGAGTGCGCAAAGTTGTCATCTGCCACCGTATTGGCGCCCGAGGCACGTAATTTCACATAAGCCCTTTGATGTATAAAAAAATTTACGTATTCGGAAAGAGCTTTTAGGATTTTATTTTCCGTTCGGAACGGTACCGAAGAATTTAATTTCGATGCGCCGTCAAAGAAAACACGCGATCGTTAGTATAAAATTGTTGCGAATGTTATTTAGGTGCGCGAGTTGGCGTGTTTATTGACAGGTAGGTATCGTGTTTGGCTCGCCCGGGGCCAACAGCAAATAACCACACGTCCGGCGACTCGCGGGCCAATGTTTCCATGGCGACTGCTCAGGAAACGCAAACACCCGCCGCACTAAACCCTGCTGGGTCTTAGTGACTCCACTCGTTCAAATACTCATACAGATATTGACAATATTTACATTCAGATTCTTTGGGGCATCGTACGTAAATTCGTGAGTGCGTCTGCGAACACTTTGTTCAATATGTTGGATGTAAACGAGTATAATTAGGGCCTCTTACTCTCCGTTCTAGGTTGATACGGAACAGAAACTTTCATGTATTTACTTTTATATGCTTCTGGTTTCATGCCTCTTCGACATCGAGGTCAATAGAGGTGGGGAAGTACTTGGGCAAGGAACAGAAATGAATTTGGCAATGGTGTTTTGAAGGCATTATCCTGGAATGATTTGAGTAAACCATGGAAAACCTAGATCTGGATGGCTGGACGGGGATTCGAACACGTGCCCTCCGGAATGCGTGGCCAGAGCGTTACCGCTCACTCTACACGCGCGGTATATATTTTCGAAACAATGAGTAAAAATAGAATCTTCGAAAATAGTCTCCTCGTTACGATTAAATGTCATCCATTCTGATCGAAATGTCTTCATTTCGTACTAGCCACAAATTAATGATGACGGTAGAAAACATACGTGAGAACTGCACAACACGAATTAGATAATAGTTGTATAAGTTTAATGCTCAATGTATGTGGTTTCACCGTAGAAAATGCGAGCTGTTTCCTGAGCATCCTGTTCTGATCCTTATCTTCGGGTTTGGGCGGACTCAATAGTTACCCTGGTCCGGCCATCCATGTTTCGGTCTTCCGTGGTCATTGTCACATTGTTGCATTATAAGCACCCTGAACCGCAATTCGCCCTCCTACCTAACATTCGGGAGGACGGTAGTCAAATCTCGTCCGGCCATTCCTGCTGGTGCTTTCCGTGGTTTTCCTCAGTCAGACCAGGTGAATGCCGGGATAGTGCCCTAGTTGACTTCTAACCCCTTTCCTCCCCTTCAGGTTAAGTTGGCTGGAAAAGATCCTTGAGACCGTCCAGTAGCCCGTCTCCCAAGTCAACATGAGGGGGGGGGATGAAATTTAAAAAAAAAAAATAATAAAAAAGACACTTTCACCTTTCCCGTATCTACAAACTTAACTTCCTCATTAGTATCATCATCATGAACAACGTTTTGCCCTATTGCAGGTTATGATAGGTAAGCCTCTCCATTCTCTCCCACATGGACAGTCATACCACGCCCTCTACTTCTTGGTTGCACTTATCCTGCTATCTGCAGGGTTGGATTTTTTTCAGGATGTGACGTGTTGTGATTTGGCGGGCTTGTCGCCTCCCTGGGCGGAAAGTTGTGTTGTCATCTGTCAACGAAACGTGTAACTATGTTGTGTGTGCTTTGTTTAGGCGGATACTGGGGACCGTCCCGGCGTTCGCCTTGACGGGCGGTACGCGGGGAACAACAAGGCACAAGTACGAAGTCACAATGAAAGTCTGCAGTTCTCCCTTCATAACGGGGTTTGTTGACAACAGAACTGCCTGTACTAAAGTTTTCCTCTTTCCAGAAATGACAGCGAACCTCTCGGTTTTGATGTTCTGGTTTTCATGTTAATTCAACTTTCTTAATTGCCGTTTTTTAAGCATATTTTAAGTAAGCGATATTCTAAAAATTGCTACGCCCACGTTTTTTTAATATTTCCTAAATTTTCGATTTCTATATTATTGCTTCACTTACTTGTACTTTAAGTATAATTCATAAAGTATACCAATAACTTTACTCCGTGAGTTTTAGCATGCTGTACTTCTTATTGATATGTACCTGTAGAGTAATAAATAAATTCATAAACGCATATGCAATTTTATATTATTGGAATCTTTTTTTTTTTTTTTGCTGTCATCAGTCTTTCGACTGCTTTCCTCCATCCCTTCCTATCTTACGCTAACCTCTTCTTTCTGTAAGCCTCTTCCACAAACTTCTTTTCTCACCAATCATTTCAAAAACTCGATCATTTCGTACTTTATCTGTACACCTAATTTTCAGCATCCTTCTATACACCAAATTTCAAATGCTTCAATTTTTTTCTTCTTCTGGAATTCCTCAAGTCCGTGTTTCTCTACCATAAAGTGTTGTGTTCGAGTTTTAAATAGTTTTTTTCTTTTCTAAGTGCTATATCAAAATTTGAAAATAAAAGATTCCTTACAACAAATCTTCTCGGGTTTGCAGCCGGATTTTATTAAAAAGCGACAAGCTTCCGGCAACTAGCTCAGTAGCTATCATCAGGTCAATTATGAACCAGGCGTATTCGTAACGGCAAGATCGCCGGTACATAATTGATCTGATGATAGCTACTGAGCTAGTTGTCGAAAGCTTGTCGCTTTTTAATAAAATCCGGCTGCAAACCCGAGAAGATTTGTTGTCATTTATTCGCCGGGAAAACGTTCATTCACGTATAAAAGATTCCTCGTTTTTATGAAAGCTCTTTTGGCTAGTGCTATTCTGATTTCGACATCATTCCTGCTTCGGCCATCGGTTGTAATTTTACTCCCCAAGTAGCACAATTAACTTAATACTTCTATCGCATTCTATCCCATTTTTATATTTAATCTAATAATCTGTGATTGATATTATTTGAGCTTCATTTCATCACTTTTGTCTTGCTTTGATTTACACTTAGTCCAAACTCTTCCTTCAGTATTTTGTTCATGCCATTCAGTAACTTCTCAATATCGTCAGTCTTTTCTGCTATCAATAGAATGTCATCAGCATATCGTAGCATACTGATTTTTTCTCCCTGAACGCTGATGCTACATGCAATTTTTTCTTCCAATTCCTTTATTGCTTCTTCTACATAGAAGTTGAATATTCACGGTGATAGACTACAATCTTGTCTCAAACCCTTTTTAACTGATGCAAGTCCCTCATGAATATCTATTTTTATTATAGCAACTTGATTCTTATATGGTTTATAAATTATTCTTATTACGTTATAAAGTATTGTTATTGGCATGTTAGTTTTGTTTAAAACATAATAAGCAATGAACTGAGTTTGCGTTTATTTTCACAAATTTTTTCCGTTTCTGTGCATAACGTCCTTCAGCACGTGACTGTACGAATCTAAATAAAGAATCAAGCTTGTTTATAAGTAATTAATGCGTATAATTAATGTAAGTAATTTATGTATTTGCTCTATTAGAGACTAGTGTACAATTAATTATCCATAGATCACAGTATAAGAGATTGAATATGTGGAAAGGAGTGAATAATTATATAAGAAAACAGATATATATGTAAATGGGAGATAAGCTATCACAAAATAAATTGTACATTAACTATAGCAACTGAATTTCGTCATGATACTGGGAATTACCATGCAGATACGTTTCCCTGAAATAGAATGAATCGTCAATTATTAATTCATTTATTATATTACTGGTTTCAATCTTATCTTATGAGATACATTTAAGATGTTGGGAGCTTGTTGAAGATATGTATCCCTGATTATTTGACCTGGAAGGTACGACGTCATACGTGGTTTGTTGACTATCACTAATTGGAATAGCTATGCGAATATATCTCCTATACTTAATCACGAAACTCATAGTCTGAGCTACTAGATATGAGCACTATTGTCATCCTCTAATCAGTGAAAGCCAACCGGAGTGGAGTTTTGTGCTGGGTGTTGTCTGAATACTGACACCGCGAGTCCGCTGACGGGGGCGGAAGTGCTAATAGAACACGAGCTGTCCAGGTAGCAGGGAGCCTGCCCTGCGTGGGTGGTCCTCCTGTCGTGTTTATTCGAGACGACGACAATCATTAAGACACCTCCACACTCAGCCGGCAGCTAGCATAGTCACTGCAGACACTCGAAACTAACGAAACAGCAGATATTAACACAAACGTTAGTAAAAGCATAGATAATCTTCATACTACCGAAAACACTAAGAAAAATGTGTGTGATAGGTTTCGCATTATCTCCAGTTCATAACTTCCTAGCTAACTTGAGAAATAGGATAAAGACGAGAGTCAAAGAGGCATGAAATGAATCAGTTACAGCTCACAAACAAGCGGCGGTGTGCTTTTACTCCCTTTTTTTCAGTAAGAAGATTTGCTACTGTATAATTTTAAGGTATATTTACAATATTAAAAAAAACTAACAAACAAAATAGCTACAAAAGAAGAATACTACACAATCTATTTCAGATTGGTGGTTGAAATAGAGAATCGACTAAGACACGCATCAAATAAAACATTTGGCACAGCTGATACTCAACTGAAGTACACATAAAAAAATTTAACAGTTAAAAGAAAAATTGCGATGCGTCATAAAAGTTGAGGGTGAAAGAATCAGGACGCTGTTTATCACGGGGTGCTCTGCAGAGGAGGGATGTAGTGCAGAGAGTAGAGAAGATCACAGAACAAGTACAGCAAGAAAGAGACGACACACCCAGAAACAGTAAGAATAGTAACAGAATCCTGTTGTTTAGGAACCAATATTACTACCTGTTGCCAAGACAACGATGACGCAAAAAGCTAAAGAAAAGAGTATTCTCTACAGAAACGAGATTTTAGCAGCAAAAATTCAGCTAGGAATGAGAAAAGAATTTCGAAACTCCAAGTATGGAGCGAATTATATCTTGACAACGAAGCCTCGATTTTGGAGCTACTAGTTATATTTAAAACGAAGTAAAACCGTTAAGACCGATAAAGTTAAATATATAAAATATATATATATATCCCAGTAATGGCGTATAACGAAAACAGCTTGGGGAAGGGGGAAGGGTTTGGCAGTGTTGTTATGTTCATTTCTTCTCTTTAATTATTATATTGTTATTACTATTATTAAGAGAGATTCTTATTTAATACTTCTAAGTCCCTCCAAACTCAACGTAAATTCTTAAAATGTTCCAGAGTGAACCTTTATAGCCGAATACGTATCAAGTTGGTATTCATCCAGGTCAGGCCATGTCACTATGACTTATGACACTAAAAATTCATTTTTTGTCCCAAAAAATAATTTTTGTCGTTTTCGCACGCAGCACTTGGTCACGGGTGTATAGCTTGTCTGTTATTACGAGTACAGCTCAAGAGACGAGTAACGAACATTAGCAAGCAGATGAGAGGGGGAGAGAGAAGGAGCGTATCAGTGTGGACTGCGCTATCACCGTTGTGTCGACACGCACTGCCCAAAACAAATCTTCTAATCGTATGCAACATATCTGTTTCCTTAGGTTCTATATTAGATAGTTACGTCTGCGTTTGTCGAAATGCCTATTTTAAAATGTGTCTAGAGCACATATATATAAATTCCATACAGCCAATGACTGATTAAGTTTAATTATTACAATTTTGTACAGATTACAATTAAAATATGAGAATCGCCCTAGAAAAATCACGACTTAGTGACTAACCTTTTTTGATTTTGGAGATTTTAAGTTCAATATAAAAATCCAATGTGATCATTATCTGGAAAATGTTTCAAAATTCTGCACTTGTTGGAGAGAGTGATGAGGGGATGTACGAGAGAAGTAAAGGAATTTGGTTACAAAACTTTGGTCAAACCATTGCTTCAATAAGGTAGTTTAGTATTGTGCCTACATTTGAGTATGAAATACAGGAGTTGGAGAGGGTGCATAATTAGGCTGCTATAGTTGTTTCTGGAAATTACTGTAGAACGCAGTCAGTAACAGATATGATAAAAGAGCTGGAATGGGATTCATCGGAAGACAGAAGGAGGGTGAAGAGAGTCATGGATGGATGTGCACGAGGCGTGTATTGGTGATGAGGCATGGAAAGATATTGGTGTGAGAATGGAAAGTAATGCATGGAAGAGAAAAGATGATCTTGACCACAAGGTGGCAGTCGATTTCAGGCACAAGGGTGTGGGAAGATTCTTTTTTTAGGTAAGGGTGTCAGGGATTGGAATAAGTTTTAAAGCTATTTTTTTTTAATGGCATTTGGCAACGGAGGCCATACAGCCAGCTCAATGTAATTATTAAAGCTTTCAGTGTATAAGTCGTCATCCAGTATATATATTGTATTTTTCCAATGTATGGACGCCACAGGACGGACAGGACATTCACACAGACACAGAACAGTTAAACATCCATGCCCGTGGCCGGATTCGAACCGGCGGCCTTCGGCACTCTAGCCCCTACGCTACCGAGGCCGGCTGGAATAAGTTACCAAGAGAAATAATGAATAATTTACGAAAAACGTTGAAGGAATTTAAAGTTGAAATTCGCAGAAGGCAAATGTAGGAGGGTACAGAAAAGGGGCGGAAGATGGGCGTGTAGGGTAACTGCCATCGGAGCGTGCGCTCCATTGCAGTTAAATTACGTTAAATTAAATAAATAAAAACTGGCGTTCTCTACCCAAACTGCAGGCGCTAATCACACCTGTTTATTAAAATTTGCCGTGGATCAGTAGTCCTTAAACGCATGTTTTAAAGACAGAAACCGTTCTTTTATCCGAGAAATTGGATTACGCATTTACCCAAAACGGAAGTCTGAAGTTGACAAAATTTGTTTAAACCATCTCATGCCGTTGAGAAACAACAAATACAGTGGGAAATCTGAGGGAGACGCATGTTACAGACTCTGCAGACTAAAGCCACGAGAGCACAGGACACTGGACTGTTGTACACTGACTTTTCAAATCCCTCTCCGAGCTTCCAGATACCGGTTTCCGGAAATCACTCTGCGCAAATACTTGATGGTTCCTTGGAAACGTCATGGCTGAATTACTTCCCATGCCTTGTCCCCGGTCGTAAACTACCCCTAATGACTTTGACGCAGACGAAGCGCAAAGTCACAAAAATACTATTGAGGCAGAAAGACTGGCTGAGACACAACGAATAATAGAATGAATACGCACGTGCACAAAATGGAAAGCCAGGAGGAAACGGGAGACGGGAAATTCACAAAGATGCGACAGGGTTCTACGGAGTGCGAGAAGGAACAAGAAGAAAGACGGACGAGACAAGGAGAGGTCGATGATAACGGACAGAACATCAAGGCACTTAATTAACTGAGTACAATCGAAATACTGTAAACTTACGAACATCTTCACAGTATGAATCATACTGTCAGATAATTTGAAAAATCTCATTAAATGTAACGACTGCCTTATTTACAAAACTAATATTCGCAATTAAGGTGACACGTTATAGCAACGTAACAGAAATTCACACAGGAAAATGTTAAAATCAGTTGATTATAGCCACAGATATCGAAATTGTTTGAATAATTCAACTGAAAACGTTTAGAGGATCATAAAAATTACGATTTTCCTTCCCCAAGGACCGTACTGCGTTCGCTCCGAAACATTCATTTTATAGCTCTGTTGCCTTTGAAGTACACGTTCATTCCGGTAGACGCGAAAGCAGACTTCGTGAATTGTGGGCTCGGCAGACGCTATGATATGAAAAACAAACCAACTATTGATATTCCAATTAGGCTAAAATAGCTATCGGACCAGAAGAGCAAACAAGATAAAAACGCGCTGCCACATAGTGCAGTGGCCAGGCCAAACAACAGAACCGGATTACTGCAGGTAATCTCACAACAAACAAACAGTTTTTGGTCTCTCAAATTCACGCTTCACTCGTAATCGAATGATCAAAAATTTCGAATTGGCAGCTTCGTTAAAACCGACCAACTCTGCGAGCACAAATGATTGCCTACGTGTTTGCCGGGGTTTTGCCTCCTAAGCATTAGCACACATTAAAAAACACAATTGGCCTCATCTACCGTGCACAACTTAAAATGAACCTGAGCACAATAAAAACTCTTACCAAAAGACAGAAACAGTTAACCATCTAGATGACGAAGCTTTCATTATTTCATTTACAAGCAACAAAACATTAAAAAACACCGAACCAACAAAACATTAAAAAAGAAAACAGTACAAAAATTTTAGAGTTGATAAAACTCTTTTGATTTTATTAAACACTTTAAAATTTATTTCTTTTCTCTCCGTAAGCTTTGTCCTAATAATAGATGCCACAGTACCGAGAAGGTACAAATATACTCTTGGCCAGTCTTCCTGTTTTGCTTCCTCTGTAAAGGTCTTTAGATGCCAGTTCAGTTGCATGTCGTAGAGCGATGGTTCAGTTTCCTACTACTTGCTTATATCTATTGTAATGTATTCCTGTCTTCGCGTGGCTATCGCTCTGTCTGTACTTAATGAAATGCTCTCCGGCTTCCAGTCAGGTAAAAATATCAGTTTTTCTGGGTCGTTTTCAGCCAATTATACTGGCGTAGTAATTGCCTCTATAGTTGTTTGGTGTTTGCGTTGCTTAACATTTATTAGCAATTTCAGTTCTGTTTTAGGAGTAGTACTTATCTTATCTTATAATGTGCTACGTCGTTCATATTCCCAAAGGAGTCTTCTGAGGATTTGCTCGAAATTTCTAATTCAGGCCATAAACCAACTCTGAAGTCGATATGGCATAATTGTACTCAGCAAAGTTTTTTGCATTAAAAGATTCCTTAATTACAAATCATCATGAGCGTTTTACTGCTACTGGCGGGGTCCGCTTTGCAAAAGCCTCTCCATCACTACCTTCGCCCAGTCTTCTCATTTCTTCAACACACACTCCTCTCAGCCATTCATCCTTTGGTTCTCTTCTAGGTAGATCACCACGGATTTTTGTTTGGATTCTCTCCTCTTCCGTTAACTTTAAATGTCCATCACATCTTAGTCTGGCCCTTTGTATCCTTTGGAGCGGAGTTTCTTGTTTTACTGTGTTTATAATTGTTTCGTTCCTTATCCTGTCCATTCTTGTAAGCCATATTCTGCTTCTTAGAAACTTCACTTGCTTGAATCTCATTGATATCCCGCTTCTTCACTGCACGTGAGAACAGGAATACAGTATGCACGATAAAGCACTCCCTTTATTCTACGTGACACAACTTGTTCCATATGAGACTTTTGACACTTCTTAAAAACGTTTCTGCCTGCATCCCTCTTTCACTTATCTCACCATCCCCCTTCGTCTACAGCGCTTCCCAGTTACTTGAAACCTTTTTCAGCGGTTGTCCTGGCATCAAAATATACCTGTTGTCCCTGTCCTTCTTAATCGTTGTGACAATATACGCAGTTTCCTACACTCTAAATTTCATACCATATTCACCGACACTGTCCGTCCATACAATAAACTTCGTCTTCACCACGTCCCCCAATCACCAGGTCATCCATAAAAACCATCACCTTCAAATTTATCTCTCTGATCCTTACTGCCATCAATGTAACCCACGATTACAGTGAAGTAGTGTTGAGAGGGCACTTCCTAATTTTAGCCAGTTTTTTTTTGTTTTATTTGAGCCAATCTATCTTTTCTTACTCTATTTTCATGTAGCACAAACATCCGTGGTATAATTGCCACTCAACTGATTGTTTCTTTTGGAACTCATGTGTTTTCCAAGACCTTCCATACCTTTCTCCTAATTATGCAATCAAATGCTATCAGAATATCTGGGAATCCCAACCGCAGCTCCTTTCCACACTCGTAGTGTTTTTTCTGTGGCTGACTCATCGCAAACATGAAGTCTGCTGTTAATTTTTCCGATGCACAGTGCCATATCAGCATGGATCCTGTATACTCCTCAAACTCTTTCAGTCCTCCTGGGTTGTTACCTCTTTCGATATCTTTCTCGTCAGACCACTGTTTTCTTGCGGCTCTTACCATTTGCACACTCAGTTCACCAATACGCCGTGCCTTTCCACTTTTTATCTTTCACTGAGTAGCCTTCATTTCTTTTTGTCTTAGCTCTTTTTCTGTCACTCCTTCCTGTTTGAGTTCCTCCTGCTTCTCCCTTGTTACTGTTTCATCCTGTACCCAATTTGGGTTCAGTAAAATTTCAAAACACTACTTCCACAACGTTTTTTAGTTTTCCTGTACTGTTTGTTTCGTTTGCATGTTGAATTTTCCCCTCAGATCCTTTATTTTTTTCGTTTTTACGATTGCGTATAGTGTTTTCTAATTACCTTTGTATTCCAAAGTGAAGCCCCCCTCCGTGAGCATGGAGAGGCAGAGTGCCCCGTCAGCGATACGGAACCCTCAAGGCCTGCACGCGAGACCTCATGGCGTATTGTACATGTTAGGCTCGAAGACCGAAATCGCTCATTGAGCGGAAAAAAAACGACCACAACCGCACTTAATTCTTGAAAGCGGCCACAGCACGTTATTAGCGTTATGCCACTTACAAAAAACAGCCACAACGGCCACAACGCGAAATTCGTGTTTGGTGCAGGTTGCATTCTCCACACGACTCACTTTTTTATTTTATTTTTAGAGCCTTGTAACGCGACGGGTAAGAAGAATTATATGTATATTAAATGCAACCTGGATCGATTCGTTGTGAACACAAATAGTTAGATAGTGATAAGTCACAACGTGTTATCAAGAAACCAGAACCCGTGTTGGTCGTTTTTTTCGCTCAATAAGAGTTTGGGTCTTTGGGCCTAGCATACACATACGGGACATGAAATCCTCAAGGATTTCTCAGTTCTAAAGTTGGCATCACGATTGAAACTCCGATGGTGATGGCGGCTGTTCGTTTCTTAATCGCGGAAAGTAGTGTTAAATCACGCGCGAAAAAGCTTATCACAAGAAGTGTATGGCGCAAGGAGTGGCCATTCGAAAGAACAAAATACTCTGTCATAAAAATCTTATATCAGATCCGAAGATGGATTCCGAAGACTTATTTGAGAATGGACGAGGAAATCTATTTACATCTGTTATCATTCGTCTGTCCGTATATTACGAGGAAAGATACAGTTATGCGGAAAGCCGTTTGCCATCAAGAAAGACTCGTGGCTAAACTCTAGTTTTTGGCTACAGGAAGAAGATGTTTTACACAATAATTTCTCGTCAGTCTCTTGGCTACATCATACCAGAAACGCGCGAGCCCATTAATAAAGTCTATCGCAAAATAATGTGAAGGTAAGAAATTCTTTCACTTTTAACACACTAATATTATTTAATATAATTCCTTTATTAACATTCGTAAATACAAGAACGACATAAAACCAATCTTAAATATATAAACATCAAACGCTCTTCAGCAGGTAGATTTCTATTTTACTTTCTGAATGCGCTTGATATGTTGATACTATTTTTTTTTACTACAGATTATTTTGAGGCATTCGGATTTGTCCTTCACTATTTCTGCCAGTTTTATTTTTTGTCACTTACCTTGCCACAGACAAGGATCACTCTCATACACTTTAATATGCTCTTCGAGTACACAGGGCATCACAAAATCAAAACGGTACCAATAAAATAGCTACACACACACACACACACACAGAGAGAGAGAGAGGGAGCTCAAGGCCCACTGAGAGCAGCACACACACGCTAGGGCTTCAGTCCCGCCCAAAAAAAATTTCGTTTATGTATTTGTTTTGCCAATTCTTACCAGTTAACAAAAAAACATTACTTTGTATCAATATATTACAAATCCTTATAATTTGTATACATTGTTTGACCATAATTAAAAACATAATTTAGCAAAAAACATATTAAAAAGCTTGTACCACATTATATATCAATTGTTAAAAGTAAAAAAAAATATTTAGTATCAAACACATTATAAATATTCATAATACATTGTTTCGCCATCATTAAGAACATAATTTTTCCTCAACAAAATTCAAGAACTTGTAATACATATCCATCAATGAAAGCGAAGACCACATTTATTATGTATCAAACACATTATAAATCTTTTTCAATACATTACAAATATCTATAACACATTATCTAGCCATCATTAGAAAGAAAGACACAATGAAATCAGTCTATGATTATTGTAAGTTTCTTTATATTGTACTCCCACTCTGATATAAGTATTCTGGTAGTATGGGCAAACAAAAAATTTGACCCATTTAATTATTTCCTGTTACATTTAGCTAAATATTTGCATAATTGCTTTATCTTATTGTCCGTTAATGACGGTTGAAGTGTCGTGAGTTTAGTTTCTAAATTTGATGAACAGTCTTTCTTTGTAATTTTTTTCCTGTGTTCATTGTATTTGGGGCGTTCCACAATAAAGTGTATGATGTCTTCAAATACGTCGCAATATTTACAATCCGCTGATATTATGAACTTTTATTTTAGTTTAGCATGGTGAGCGCTGATTGCAGTCTCTTTATTATTGTTTTTTATTTTTCATTTACTTTTATGTTAAACTCTGCTTTGGGATGTTGTGTTGAATTACGCATTTGGATCTAGAAATAAGAATTGTTTCTCGGTGAGGCTGCGCAGGTCCCTGGGGCCTCAAGGGAACAGCCAAACACATTCTGCAGTATCTGAAGGCCGGGGCTGTTCAGTCCAGACCTTGAGGATTCCCTGTACGACAGGTCTAGCAGGTAATGGATCCATCATTGCTTTCAAAGTACAAACAAATTACATATGTGTGGTTTTACACGATGTGAGAACAGTCTCTGGTACATAGGACCCTACATGTTATTCTCTGAAAAAAATAAAATAAAAAAAAAATAAAAAAATAACATTACAAAATACTCGCTTGAGGCCAGTTACTTAATGTCATGTAACAATAAACAAATTATAATATTAATTATAAACACGTACAATGCCACTTGTAACTCTAAATTTGCATGCTATTTCGTTCAGAGTTATTTGTATGGATTGAAGTGGCCGGGAGATGACTGTGGGGTTCGGCCGCAGGATCTTGAATGTTCGCGTGTTCCGTATTTAACGCGAGGGCTGTCCTAATGGAGGAACTAAGGGACCGAGCGTGGTGGGTGAGCGGTAACGCTCTGGTCTCGCATTCCGGAGGATGCAAGTTCGAAGCCCAGTCCGGGCATCCAGATTTGGATTTTCCATGGTTTCCCCAAATAACTCCAGGCGAATACCGGGATGTTTCCATCGAAGGGCAATGGCCAAATTCCTTGCCGTTCCTTGTCCCCAGTCCCATCCCGCCTCTAATGACCTCGACGTCGACGAGGCGTAAACCCATGAGTAAAAAAAAAAAAAAAAAAAATGGAACTAAGGCGTCACCTTGTATTTGTAAAACGTGTAATACGTCTTGTGTAGAGCATATACGAAACTTTCACTGGTGTATCATTGGATTTTATTGTAAAAAAAACAGAATCGGGCATGACACCCGTAAAGATTTCGTTGCAATCATTCACCGAAAAGTCTGTGTTCTAATTAGAAATACCTATTTTATTTGTGAAATGTGTAATCTTTGAGGGATTGTACTAGTATTGATCGCCTGAAAACCGGCCAGTGCGTGAAACGCGGGATTTGAAGGCAATGGTGCTTTAGCGTGCACAGCTACCCTGATACATAGCCCAGTAATGAGATCGAATTATTCAATATTTTATACTCCATACGTCAAGAGGAAATGCGTGCATTCTACTGGCGTTGCAAGTATACTGTTACCGAGTATGATGGGTGAGCGGTTGACGTTCTGGCCTCGCATGCGGGAGGACGCCGGTTAGAATCCCGGTCCGGGCATCCAGATTTGGGTTTTCCAAGGATTCTCCAAATCACTCCAGGCGAATGCCGGGATGCTTCCTTCAAAAGGCCGTCCTTTGTCCATAGTCCCATCCCGCCTCTAATGACCTCGACGTCGACGAGGCGAAAATCCATAAGTAAACAAAAAGTATACTGTTGCATGATGTCCGTGAGAGTACTCCACGAACAATTCATAGAGGACAAAAATTCTTCTAGGGTATTCTGGCGGATGCTTCCTTCAAAGGGCCATGGTCAGTGCTGTGTCGTCGCAGTGGTAGCTTCACTGTGACATCTCACCTGATGAAGGCAGCGGAGGTTGCTGCCGAAACGTTGTGGACAGAAGAACGTATCCGGCAGAATACCCGAGAAGAATTCTTGTCAGCCATACGCTGGGAAAAACTTAACTTTCAACTCATAGAGAAGGTTTCTTTCTAGCCTCTGCAATATTTAACAATGAGGTGTAATAGCATGGAGTGAAAATGTGCAGAATGAACCATTTTTCTTTATCCCTTGATATGGGCATCATTCTTCATGAATAGATTGCAGAATTGTTATTTTTTATTTTTCTTAAAAATGCTGTTGAATGTACTGGTTTCATCTTAAGACGCTAATTTTGTGTAACTATTTTAGACATCACATTATAGATGTTCTGTCGAATTAGTGGTATTTTATCTTTGTAGATTATTACTTTATTAGCAAATGAGCCAACGGCCCTACCATTAAGACTATAGTGTTCTAAGGTTTCTAAGAAAATCTTATGACCGGTGCAATAAGAGCCATTAGCTAGATCGGTATTTTGCTCAAACACCTTGCGTAATACGAAACTCAGCCTTCCTGATGTGAATACCCCTGAAATATAATCTTCGCTACCGGATGATATTGAAGAAAGAAGAGCTTTCGAAGGCGTACTCTACCGTCATCCTCAGAATGATTCTTCGCAAGCTCATCTTTCTTCAACATCATCCGGCAACGACCCAGCTAAGGTTATATTTCAGCTGCACCCCCGGAAAGCCTTCGCTCACACACGTGTGCACTTCGTTTTCCACCCTGAGAATAGTAATGCGCGTCTATATTTGTCACTCAGTGAGCTGTCAGTATATTGATGACTGCAGTGAGTCAGGGTATATGGTAAACTATTATCGAGAGGATTCTGCTGATGCTGATAGTGCAGTGTGTGAGAGCTACCCTTGTCGTAAGTCTCACTGCTCAGAGATATGACGATTTTTTATTTTTTTTATTTTTGATGATGACAAGTGGAGACAAACCTGTGCTCTTTGAAGACAACGAAGTAATTATTGCTGATGGATCTGCATTAGTAATGCACCAACTGTCAAGAAGTAGTTATGAAAAGCAGATGCTACAGATGCTGGGTTGAATGTTAATGTTTAAAATAACTGATTGGTGTTTATAATTCACTGGTCTTCCTTTCATTAATGTCGCAATCACTTTTTATCTTATTGTTTTAGCTGTTACTGTAGCCACACGTTAGTCAAAGTAAGTTTTTCTAGCCTTGTTCGTTCTCTCTTATACCTGTTAGATATTGTACTTTCTTACTCGATTTGATTGAATTATCTAGATCGATTTGTATCTGCGCTTCACTATGATGATTTTAGCTTATTAAAACTTTGCAGAAAAGAATTTAAAGAGTGTTGTCATAACATTTTTGAAAGGGCGACGATTTTTAATTTTTAGTATTTAAATAAAAATATGTTGTCGTATTATGATAATCTTGAATTGCTTAGTTAATGCGGGTGCAGGCTGCGCTGAGCGCATGCTCGAACAATTGTGATGCGTGACGCCAGGAACCCTGCCGGGAAACGGAGAAAGTGCAAAGGACAGCCCTAGAGGGTGGCTGGCCTTCCTCACCTGTCTGCCTGGGGCGTTTCCTAAAGTGGCGTATTCATACCTCCTCCGTGTCGCATTATAGTACGTGTCTCGGTTTTCCGCCAACAAGGATACACGACCTGTTGTAGCCACCGACACGGAATTAGTCCTGTGAAGGTCACGGAGTCTTCGAACGGTGTCGCGAATCGGACAAAAAAAAAATCATTTTTCACAAACGGGTGGGAAAAAATTCTAAGAATTAATATTTAACTTGCGGAAAAAGGTGATGTGTGTGTGTGTTTTTTTTTTTTAAATTGAAACATTTAAGTGACTATTTTTTTTTAAAGTAAGTAATTTTACTGAAAGTTATGAGTAAAATTACTTTTTTCACTTCAACCTACAAAAAAGCAAAACAAATCATAAGAACTAACTCAAAAAAATTACACGAGTTTCTGAAAGTTAACAGACTAGTATCGAATATATTCCATCTATTAAACAGGGAAGCATTTTAGTAAAAAGAGTTAAAATGTTACACGAATGACTTGGTTGTTTCGGCCGTGTAGTTTAAAATGTTGCTGGTGACTAACTTCCATTCCATTTGTTTCCGTAAAACCTTCCAGCGAGAAAGGTTTTAAGAAATTGATGTAATTAATTCTGTCAGCGCACACAGCATCTGCAAGAAACCTTCCCTGATTGTTTCTCAGTTTCTTTGCGTGAACGACTGCGCGCAACGTCCGCTCTCAACGCAGGTTGGCCGCTCTGTTCGCGTAACACTGATAAAAATATTTCCAGTCCTCCATGCAAACGCTATTTTCAGATCGTGTAAGAATTTGTATTCTCATTGTACACTGTGGAACATATATGACAAATTCCACGAGAAAACCTGAGAAGCAATGTCAAAACGAAAATTGATGCGTCTGATATAAGGGAGCGATTATACTTTGAAACGACTGCTTAGAAAATCTCCAGGTCAGTGCTTATTGTTGACCTAAGTTAATTTTTTTGGTCTATTAGTTATTGTAAGAACGAAGACTTTCCCGGCGTATGACTGCAATGTAGTCTTCACGGGTGTACCGCCTGATAGAGCGACCAGCCTGCGTTGAGAGCGGACGTTGCGCGCAGTCGTTCACGCAAAATATTGTGTTTCCACAACACTATCCGGCGGTACACCCGTGAAAACTACATTGCTGTATTAGTTATTGGTAATAAGGTAAAATTGCTTTAAAAACTTGAAAATATTTTTTGCAACGATTTTAACTTGGTTTCCAATAGCCAGGCAGTATCCAGGTTCGCGAATATTATTTCCGTTTGTTTATGTGCTAATAGCGTGATTCTGTTCCAGCACGTAACCGTTAATAAGCCTTAAATTCACGAAATAAGTGACCGCATACGACCTGCAAAAAGGAATTTGGCAACATCGCCACCTGAACCTCGGTACAAGGGGAGGAAGCGGAGACTACGTGACCTTGGAAGGACTAATTTGATGCCGTGGAAGCTGCAGCCAACCAAAGTAAGTCTGAGTGAAGAGAGGTGGTGCACGAGGGAAGAAAGACTGTGGCACTCCAGTAACAATCTAGTTTTAAGTTACTTTTTGTTTAAAATAATGTTTCATGTCTGGACTTATCCGGAGACCAGAGGAACAGATGCGAGGCGGGAGAGGATCAGAGAAATCGCTAAATCAGCTGCAACCTTCAAGAGGAGACCGGATGAGAACTGCAAGTGTGACTGAACATAGGCTAGTATGAGGGGGCATCGAGGCGTTGGAGTGTTCAACCCGGTTCCACGGTAAGGACATCCCACGTTTAATCTGAACTAGACTAAACTTCAGACAATCCCTACAACCCAAATAACGCCTGGCAAAGAGACTTGCTTGGTGAGAATCCATGCTTTATCGACTTCTGGTGATCCAGGTGGGAGCTTTGATACAGATATTCGTCGCTAGTAAAAGAAATTTCTTTCAAGTATGTTTGTAAAATTTGTAAATCATTTGTACTTCTAAGCAAAATGATAGTTTTCACTACTTTATTTAAATTGAAAAACAAATTCATATTCAGGCTGGCCGTGACTGTGTCATTAAGATATAATTTTTTGTTTTTAAATTGGTTCAGAAGTTAGAGTGAACATACTTACAAATATATTTTACGTAACGAGTAAATAGTCAGGTTGTGCCAGTATAGTTAAGCTTTTTCAATATTTATAATTTTTCAACCATTTACCATTTGAAATAATCCGAATTAAAATTTAATTTTAATTATATTCATACATAAATTAAGCCCCCTCACAAAATCCCTTTACCACACAATATCGGTAAGTGGTGGTTAGGAGGTCGCTGGAGTTGCGTGTCATGAGGCGAAGTCGTTGCTACAGTCAGAATTCCTGCAGGAGCACGACCCAGAAGTTCGCAAAGCGAATTTCACCTCCGAGACTAATTTAACCTGTAATTCTTTAATGGTCATTAAACTGGTAAGTGATTTGCCGGAAAAATCGTCGAAACAACTGCGAAAGAATGCGGGAAGAGGCGAACGAGATGGCTAAGTTTTTGTGCAAACCAATTTGGGACCGCAGGGGAGACTTGACGCCTGTTAGGCGCGCGAGTTTTTCTGTTAATTACGAGCCCGCCTGAATAAAATCAATGCGGCCGCCTAAAGCGATTACAATCAGGCCCGCGCCACCAAATGTCCTGCCGGCTCCGAATCCACAAAACAGTGCGCGGCCCTCCACAATGCACGTGTTCTAAGGGACCATCACACGATATCACACAGCTTATACGTTTAAAACAATGCAGACAAAACAAATTCGTAGTTTACTAGAATTATGACTAATTTTTCACTCATTTTGTTGTCTATTCTCATATGATCTTGTCGGCCGACAGTCTAAAATTTAATGGTGAAAACTTGAATAAAAGATAATTAAGATCTACATTTAATACATAGATATTATCGAATTACAATAGTTTAAAATGTAAATAACCCACTTTGATGTGATTGTAGTGATCAAGGCATAAACTATATTGAATAAGCGCACTGCTCGGAACTCAGTATATGATAAACTCGCGTCCAGAATCACTATTAGTTGTTTTGTTTTATAGTTGAGTCCAAAGCATTTGTTGGGGAACATACAAAAATTAAAAACGTGTCTCGTCTGTCCGGATTACGTTCTGTCTGTTGACTGACAGTACGTCTCCAGAGTCCAGGGTCGGGACCGAGCGTGCTGGGTGAGTGGTTAACGCTCTGGCCTCGCATTCGGGAGGACGCCGGTTCGAATCCCCGTCCGGGCATCCAGATTTCCCCAAATCACTCCAGGTGAATGCCGGGATGCTTCCTACAAAAGGCCGTGGCCGAATTCCTTCCCATTCCTTGTCCCCAGACCTGTCCCGCCTCTAATGACCTCGACGTGGACGAGGTGTAAAGCCATAAGTAAAAAAAAAAGTCCAGGGTCAGAGAAGCAGAAAAAAAACAATGCACATCTCGTGCCGGGGCGAACCACTGCTGTTTTTCTTGCCAATTTCGGTTCCTACAAACACTCGAAACATTTTTCGCTGAATGCATTGTCATCCCCGATATGACCTGTTTCACTACCATGGTGGTGAGCGATGACGCTCTGGCTCCGCATTAGGGAGGACGCAGGTTCGAATTCCCTTCCGCACATCCAAGTTTTCCGTGGTCTGCCGAAATCACTGTACCCGAATGCCGAAGTTCATTCATCAGGCCATAGCCGAATTCCTTACCATTCCTTATCTCTCTTTAATGATCGTCGAGATACGTAAAGCGCGAAATATAAAAACTTCCAGACGGGGCGACCCGATAGCGACCAGGTGTGCTGCCAGGTCAGTATTGTACTTTCAATTCTGTTTCATAATATTTTAATAGAGAGTAATTCCTCATATTGTCTTAAAAATTAACCTAACGCTTATTGTATTGAGGCCATACTGTTGATTTAACAAAATTATCTCTGCAATTATAGGCTTTATCCTTGAGTGAGAATGCGATTATGATATTATTGTTTTTATCATCCCTTTTCGAATTTGCTGATGGCTAATATCGGTATCTCACAATTGTTTGTTACAATGTGAGAAATTGTATTTGTTATGTCCTGGAAGTAAAGCAGGTATTAAAGACAAGTCACCAGGCTGCAAAGGCCACTGAATAAACTCGTAAAATTCGCTGTTTGTTTGTAAATTGTAAGTGGAACGCGCACGATCTGTTTGCAGTTTGTTAGGGTGAGACATTCGGGAAGATTCCAGAGTTTTCTTTGCTATCCTTTCCAGGGAGAATGCCTTTATATGGGAGTCGGTACCTCCGCAGTCCTGGTGATCCAATGGTTTTAGCCATTTCTTTGGGACGAATATTGCTTGCAGTTAGCTGTAGGCAGCTAAAGTGATTTCTTTAGAGTTCAAAAAACATCTGCAGTTGTTGTCGCAGATCACCATACTAGCAACTTGGTGCTTAATACTCGTGATTCAGCTAAATGACTCATATGCAATTTCAGATTTCTTACGATGAATGAATATTCCTTCTGCACGAAACATAAACACATGTAGTGACATGTGTATAGTTTCAGAAAAAAATTATCTTCAACCTCTCTAAATGATTGTACATTTATCGCTCACAGACTTTCTTTTAGTCTGTAGTGTCATTAACGCTGTGTTTTCTTGTAAGCGTGCAGCGAAGAGCAGTCGTGATACTCAGCATAAACGCTGCAGCACGGGTAGTAAGCCTTTTATACTTACCGCCAACTTTTGTTCCTCTGTTGGTAGCAAACTTTCCTGACCGCACACCGGTTTCATTGTAATGATTATTTATAAGGTAGAGAAGTGACGTCACTTTATAAAATTTATAAAGTAAGTTAAAGCTTATATTATTAATTACTAACCAAATAATTTATGTCGGACTTTCGCTAAGTTTATCAGGAATTCATAAAACAACTTACTGTAGTTATATCAACCTTTTTTATTTATAATGTGCATACAAAGTAGCATAAAGCCTGATGAAATTACATTTAATTAATTCAAGTATTAAGGATATTCCTCAGGCTGATACTGCGAAACTAAATACTGAATAACTTGCTAAATTTATGTAAGGAAATGTTTTTAAATAACGCTATGATTTTTTTTTTTGAAAAGTCAATTAAATTTAAAAAAGTAAAGTGCTTCAGTAACTGACAAAACCCCTACCGCCTACTAAGAAAGCTATATCGCACACTAGTGGGCGGAAGGGACCAGGTTCACTACGGGGTCGCACAGCTGGAACAAAGTGAAGGCGTTAGTATGCTGAGGTAAGACGGAATTAGATCGGCTGTTTGAGATTTCTCGTATGACTGTTTGGCTAGTAGCTGCAGTGTGATCTCCTTTTTAGAGACCGCAGCCCGCAAGCCTCAAGCCGGCCTGAGCCGTGTTCCTGGGACGCACTGCGAGGTTAATTGGGGTGCTGGCCGCCCCTCGCAGGGCATTGTCGGCGCCCGGGTAATTGTCGCGAATGCGGTAATTGGTCGCGGCTAATGGCGGGGATTGTGTTTGGATTAGAGGCGTGTTGTCGCTGTAAGCGAGACCAGCTGGTCGCTCCCACGCGAGGGGACCCCAGGGGCGGCAAATCACCGCGCGCACTCTAAAGACTCCGACACAACAGCCACTCGCAATACAGCCTTCAAGCGATCAGTCGTTAAAATTGGGGGAAGCCCAATAAACACGGAAGCAATAAATATTACTTATTACTTACCATTTTATTTAAATACACGAGACAAACTGTTGTCGAGTACTTCTTACCTGTATTTCAGAAGATGTAGCCTACGCTGATCGACTTTGTTCCTGTGGCCACTCCACGTCCACTGGAGGCAGTTCCGTGGTTGTAGCTCCTTCCCCCCGCACCGCTGGGTCCTGACCTCACATGGCTTCATTTTCGCTCGTGTACCGTCGTAAATCGGTAGAGCCGACACCCTCAAGTGGGTTCGATTCCATTGTACCCACGTTCTGCTGGTTCTGTTTCCACTTTCTTAGAATGTACTTTGGCATTTTCAGCATCAAAGTATCACAATTATCTGAAATTTACGTTTGCCGTCCTTGAAGTGTTTTAAATGGTCAGCGGTACTGTATGATGTTAAACGAGCTGGGTGTGGTCTCTAAGGCCACTAGGCGAGCGCCGGGTCACCGATTCGGTATCCGACAAATTGCGTCGGTTCTCCGCGTCGTGGCGGACCGTTCAACATGCCTGCATTAATACTGCGCCCATACAAGCTTTCTCTCACGAATGCTACCTCCCCGCTGTCGTCCGTTTACTATTCTTCGAGCACTAGCCGTTACAAACTGAACAGTTTTTATATCGCTCGTAAATCTCAAAGCTACTCTGCACCGAACTGGTGCGTAAAGTGTGTCTGATGAGCTGCGTCTCGGTTAGTGACAAGTAGCGTTGTAGTGGCGACCAAAGACGTACGAGTATTGGATACAAGCAGCGGTCGGGAATCGGATCTGGAAAATGGGACTATTCCAGAGGGGACTGAAACTCCAAACTTGGATGGTGCATGTCGCCGTAAAAGTGGGCAGCAATCAAATCGGACGGCAGTACAAATAGAAATATCTGAGGCCAGAAATGTTTTCAGCACCTCCGACTCCGACTCGTCGAACACTGTGATGAGGAGGAATGGAGAGATAGTCGCTGAGAGGCCAGCGAGTTTGACTGAGTCTACTGTACAGGGCTCACTGCACCGACGCCAGGCGAGACGCTAGGGCGGAACACTACTGTCTACGGCCTTTCTAAACTAAACTAAATAAGCAGTTATTATGCGCGAGACGATATTTTACCTCATTTTGGTACATTTCGGTTATTTATTTCAATCAAAGTTCTTTTGAAAGGATTTAAAAATGTCTGCAATTAATTCGAATTAGCGTACACAAAAAGCATTAAACGAAGGGGAAAATGTGATCAATGAATACGTCCATCTCACGAACCAGATATTATGCAGGGCACTTAAAATGAACTCACATTCAAACATACCACTATAGCAAAGATAAAACGGAACCGCACGAAACAAAGCAAAATAGGTTGGTAATACATTTGACATAGACAGTTTAGCATCTTTCGAAATCAAACATAAACAATAGCAAACGCTTGTTTTAGAAGCTACATTTGAAATAGTAAGTTTGTAAACATGTTTTACACACTAAAATGTACAGTGAGTGGAAAATCTCAAGAAGCAGAAACAAAACTAATATGGAACAGCTCTGAACTATAATGTAACATACAAAAACTGTAAGTAAAGTAAAAAATAGGCTACAAATAACAATTAGTAACCGATTTATACTACTATTTAGATAAACATCAAAACATGTAGGTACATAACTTGTTTTAGGGCACTGATGATAGTATAATAAACCGAAACGCATATGCCATAACGAAGTTTCATTTAGTAGCTGCAATAGATGGATAAGAAAGCCCACTATTAAATTAACATAGTTCATTTAATTTACAATAGTAATTAGTATATTTTTATGTAACAAATTAACAATACGGCATCGCTTTGTTTCTGTTTTACGTTCTTCTTGTATGTTCCGTTGCCTTTCAGAAGATGCCGTTTGGTGCGTTGCCAGTTTAGTTGTCAGCACGAGGCGAGTTGTTGAAGCACAGCACTGACGTAGTTACCACCGTTATAATCACGTAATCATAATGGTTACCTATTCTAATTAAATATCCTCGAGTAATTATGTGCCTGAAATTAATCTTTTGAGACGAATTGTTCGATGGACACTCATTTAAGAAGTTATTTAACAAATGAACAAGTAATTACAATAGTAAATTTATCATCCTCTCCAGGGGGCATAACATTTATAACGATGTGAAGGGAGTTGCAGGGTGATCTGGACAGAACATCTAAATGGGTAGTCAACCTGCAATGAAGACAAATGCCATGAAGAGTTAGCTTCTTAGAAGTGTAAATATCTTGGTATAACCTTTGTTAATAAAGTAAACTGGGCAGAGCACATTGGGCAAATAGTAGGAAACGGTTTCAAAATCCTTCATTTACTAGGGATGGTGATGGGAGGATGTACCAGAGAAGTTAGCGAACTATGTTACAAAACGTTTGCCAGACCATTGGTTGAATATGATGCTGTAGTTTGGGACCCACATTTTGAGTATCAAATGCAGGAGTTGGAGGGTTTACAATTAAGAGCAGCTAGATTTGTTTGTGGAAATTATTGCAGGATCCAGTCAGTAACTGATATGATAAAGGAGCTGGATAGGGAGTCATTGGAAGACAGCAGGAGGGTGAAGAGAATGGTGGAAATGTACAAGGTGTATATTGGTGATGGGGGTTGGAAGATATTGGTCGAAGAATTAGGAATAGTGCACAGAAGGGAAAAGATGACCATGACCACAAACTAGCACTCGTTTCCATGCATAAGGTAGTGGGAAAATTAAATTTTCTTTTTTTGGGGAAGGATGTGAGGGATTGGAACAAATTACCAAGTAAAGTGATGAATAACTTACCAAAACCGCTGACGGAATTAAAAATTAAAATTCGTAAATCGCAAAAGTATATGGGTTGGAATTTAACAATCAAATTATATAAGATAATTAAATAATAAAATAAAATATGGGTAATTAGATGACTAACTTCATTGTCACCGGAATGTGTGCTCCATTGTAATTAAATTAATAGTTATTTAAAACGAAACGTGAGTTGCTTTTATCACTGCACCAGATTAGTAAGGTCGAGGCGCGTCGAGTTCATACTTACAGCTCTGCATCAGGAGACTATAGCATCCTGGTTACGGCTTACATTGTTCCAGAAATCCCTCCACGCCATGGCTGGACTACTTCCCGTTTACGCCCATTCCCCTTCCTATCGGGCGGAGAGGCACTCATGTTGCTTAGAGCACTCAGTGATGTCATTAGCTAGCACGGGGCGCCAGAAACCTCATGTCCTGCTAAAATAGGAACTTCTCTTCCATCCATATAATATTTAATTTGGAATCGCATGTTAACAGTAAATAATAGCCATCCGAAACATCAGCTGTACAGGCGACTTTTCTCTTGTTGAAAACATAACTCAGATTTTTTCTGTCTCTCCACCGTCGTAATTCATGGCTCTATACAGATCATAGTGAATACGTCAATTTTCAAAGCCTTATGTAAGTTATTTTCTGGGACTTTACGTTCTGTCAGCAGCTATGGAAGCGACTATTACCATGTATCCATGCCGATGCGTTACGTTTTTGGAACTTAGGCTACTTTTCTGAGCTGTAGCATGGGAGTGTTGTGAAAGGTAAGGCAACCCTATTCGAAATGCACGTGATGTCATTTTATCTTATGTTGGCAATGCTTTCAAACCACGAGGTCGTAGAAGTGTATTTATTTGCGAGCACGTGGTAACCCCAAAAATGAAGCGTGGTTATAGTATTTCACGCCGGTAAGTTGTACGACAGCAAGCAAGCAGCCGAGACCGAGGTGATTAAGTGGGCTCAACTCAATGACAGAATCTTTTCTAAATCATTCGGTTTTCTTAAGTAAGAGCCAAAAACGTTTCTGAGTTCTGTATTATGAACAGTTCTTACTTAATGAAATAAGAGAATTTTTTTTCTGAATTACGTAGTTTCAACAATTCTTGCTGTAGTAATATTAGTCACTATGATATGCTTTATGTAAATATTATATTGCAAGGACATCTGACGCCTGCTTTAGCTTTTTCTCCCCCAAAAATCTCGTTGTACAAATGTGATTTGTCTACCACTGATAAGTGGCCCATACTACACACCTGCTAATACGACCGATTTCAACGCGTTATCGATTCATAGATTTTAAAGAATAATGATATTTTCAACTGAATTGTATGCGTTACGAATACAAAAAAAAGGAAAACTAATTGTTCGTTGTTGTAATAGGTAGACAGCTGTTTCTCTTTTTATTGTTTACGGACTGTTGATCCATCTTTAAAACGCATCTACGCCTGCACTTCATTGTGCAGGACAGTTCCAAGGCGGGCAACGTGTTGACTGAATATTTCTGTACGTTTGATGTATCCCTGAGATATGGTGTTGTGGAGGACGCGAGCG
Organism: Vandiemenella viatica; assembly: GCA_031002005.1. Classification (NCBI taxonomy): domain Eukaryota; kingdom Metazoa; phylum Arthropoda; class Insecta; order Orthoptera; family Morabidae; genus Vandiemenella; species Vandiemenella viatica. Next base: position 64,149,272 of record JARYHS010013630.1, read on the forward strand.
TTGCTTCAACCAGCGCCGGACGGGAACAAAGGAAATCGTTTTCCGATACAGCGCCATCTGTATTTCGTTTTTCGCTCGTTTGGCACAAATCGCGCCAGCTCTCTCCTGCACAGGAGGGGCGCACTTACTGACAAAACGCTCCCCGCCCGCGTAATACCCAAAGCCACGCTCTCTCAGAACAGCTGCAGAGGAACCAGTCACGAGTCGCCAGATACTTAAATTTGTTCTCATCAGTTAAAATTCCTTAACTTTACGCATATTTTTTTAGCAATAATTGATAGTTTATGGAATATGTAACGAAAATTAGTTACTAATAAGGAGTAGTCTGCAATTATGTTGTGACAGAGTGTTTCCAAGCGGCACTTGTGATGGTTCGTGAAAGAAGACTTCTCATTCGTCGTAATACACCAAGGACTCTGTTACCGTCATGCGGTTTTAATAAACATTTACTCTGGAACAATTCAGAGTGAGTTGCAACAGACTTCATACTGGATGTTGTTGCTTTAGGGCGCGTCGACAGCGGTATCATTAGCGCTTCATACTGGAAAAAAAAAAAAAAATTGTTATTCAAGAGAGGTAAACAGATCAGAAACCCTTCAGGTTTTGGGCCGATATGTTCATTTGGCACTGTATAACTTTGAATTACTTTTTTGTGTCAAATGAAATGAGTTTTAGTTGACGTGCGAAGGAATATTTCTCCATTCTGATTCGAAATTCACACCGCTAGTGTCGAACGATTCAGACGCCTATGTTTAACAACTGAACTTCAGACTGGTGATTATTTCGTTTACTCTGTGGTACTCCCTCTCGTCTTATGAGGAATTACTGGAGTTTGTCGTCTGTAGCAGGTAAGGCAGAAATGGTTTCCGAGTTGCTTAGCCGTTGGCGGTAATTACAAATTACTAGGTGTTAGCTTGAGGCTATGTTTCGCTTATAGTCGTGGATCTAGAGTAATTACCACGCCACCAGTTCAGTATCATACAAAGCAGTGGTAAATACACACAAATTAACAAATGAAGTTTGTAGCAGACAAATAATGAGTATTTAGGGTCATAAGATATGACCGCTCTACTTGATCTGATAAAATACAAATCTCACCTGTGTCAGACCTTAAGGATTCGCTCTACAAAATTTGAAGGATTGTTTAGAGTGCAAAAGGATTTAAAAGTAATAAATACGGACAGGAACGAAATCACTGTAAACTAGACGGAAATATGTGTGAGTGAAGATTTTTCCGGTGTACTGAAACAACATAGGTCTCTTCTAGCTGTCGCAAGCTGGCTGTCACCGCCTAGACACCTGATGAAGACAGCAGAGCTAGCTGTGGAAACGTCATGTTTATACAACACCATCCAGCTGGACACCCGAGAAGATTATATCAGATGGAAATAACTGAAGTAGTTGAACCTGTTAAACCACACAAATGTTCATAGATTACCAACAGTCTTCGGGTTTCAAATTCGCTGGTTCTTAGGTCAGTCTGTGTGCCTGGTAAGAACTGACTGTCGTATTTGTATACGCTCGTACCATTTCGATTCCTCTTGAGATGGAATCGTCATCCGTGCAGTTGCTAGGATCCTCTTTGTCGCTGCTCAGTCACAGCTCCTTTTAGGAAAGACGAACCGTAGCTGGCCCTTCAGCAACAGCTCCTTCCTGTTACACAGATGCTCAGTTCTGCTCCACGAAGCTTGGGCACGTACTACTGCCACAATGTGATTACTCAGCGACACATAATTAACTACACAGACAATCGTTAGGATCCATCAAGTTCAAGCGGAAGCCAGAGAGGGTTATCAGTAGCTGACAACAATAAACTTCGCTACGTAGTTTGTGAACGTAACTATGCAAAAACAGAAAATCATTTATAATATTTTGTCCATGATGGATTGGTGGAAATTCGCGACTATGATATCAAGGGTTGACATTAAATGCAGCAACCAGTCACAATTTGTTGTTATTATGTTTATTTAACCATAACCATTACCGGTTTCGAGCAAGTTGGTCATCATCAGATGATTTGCATTTTTAATGCATTTAAATATGCACATGCGAAATGCGCGCGTGCGTCCTACAATAGAAAAGTAGCATTTATTGAGTGAGAGTAATTTAATTTTGGGTTGATGAAGGATAATCTCAATTACATTACTTACGTTAGATATCTGAATATTTTTGAAATGGAACTCTTCTTAATGGCGTAAGGAAATGATGTATTTCTGTGGATGCTCATTATTAAACAAACCATCTGATGAAGAGCAACTTGTTCGAAACCGGCAATGGTTAAAAAAACATAATAACAACAAATTGTGATTGGTTGCTGCTTTCAATATCAACCCAAAAAAGAAAATCATTTATCTATTGCTAACATAAGTTAACGGAATTGATATCTCATATCGTGGGAATTGTATGTTGAAGTTTCTGAAATAACAATACAGGTCTAATTACTGCTACTGTACGTAGTTAAGAGCGCGTGCTACTCTGTTCTTAAGAAGCATATTTCTAGTAGTAACGAGTGCTGCTAATCTTCCTGAGGAAATCCGTAGTAATCAAAAGTATTCCAAGTTTCACGAAATTAGCGGAGCTTTGCTCTCTAAATTTCTTACGGGAATACAAGATCTATAAATTGGGATGTAAAATTTCGATGTCTCAGACATGCATTCAGACCCACCTCTAAACCAATTTACGAAAATCTATTTTTAACAGAGTAACTTCTTTCTGAAAAAAAAACCCAGGAACTTATAACTTCAAAGTTGTGCTTCTTTAAGTGTAGTCAAAACCCATCTTATGAGTTCCCTGAAATCAGTTTCGCTTCTTGAATGCTCCTACTGTATATTAAACACTCTTGGCTATTGGTTATGAGTCTTTTTTATCAGGAGACATAAATCCCAGTTGATTTCCAGAATGATTGATTTATCAGTCGATTGTCTTTTGTAAAACATCCCACTGTAAAATACTGTTAACTGAAGCCGACATTATTTTTTACGCAAAGAAACTAAACTGGGGAGTTAAGGGGTGAGTACCAACTAAACTCGACCTGTCAGTCTTTGAGTTGGCTGTGGTGGCATGACTGGAGCTGCGATCATGGCGGGTGAGCGCGGCGCCATTTGCCGGTTGCGCAGCGGGTTGCCGACTGGGCGCCTGGCGTCGCCGCGGCGTATCGAGCCGAGCCGAGTGTTGCCGAGGCGGCCCGAGCGGCGAGTCGACAGCGTTGCCGCACTGCGCCGGGCGCGCGACGTGGCAACGCTGCTGCGGGCCGCCACCTGTTCGTCGCCGCTATCGCCCCCGGCCAACCCCGACGGCCGCCGCGCCTTCTCTTATCGCCGGGAAATATACTGCCCGGCCAAAGTGCTGGCGCTTTCCACTGCACCGCACGATAATCGTTACAAAACAGGATAAGGACGTGACGTTCACTGCGCGGCGGGGCTTACAGGGTATCTGCCCAAACACTCGACGCAATTTCCATATCCCTGTACGCGCACACTACTGCCGTGAAAGATGGTGTCCACTTCCAAAGGAAAAAGGGGGGAGGGGTTGACTCAGAAAGTTGATACCTATTTCGTTGTATGTACGGTATAGTGAGAATAAAGTCGCTAATCTCTATGGTTGCAACTATGTTTTTGTAAGGGTTTACAAATATCGCTTTAAGAACATACTAGATTGAAGAGTGCATACAGTAAAATCTAATGACAATATATAAATTCATGACAGTGGATGCGACAACTTCGAAGTTGTCGTATATTTTATTTGACTTCTCTATGTATTAAATTTATTTTGATCACTAATTTTATATTATTTTGATAATAATTTGGATGGTTTACAATTGCCGTTTATCTTACTACTCTCTTATTTGGATGAATGATACGTGATCAGAGCTATTTTTTTCCCCCTTGAAAAAACATTTCAGGAAGGAAACAAATGTATTATAAACGAGGAAAGAAACATTTATTTTGAAAAAAGTTTTGGGAAAAATGATAAGATAGTCGAAGTTTTCAGAAAGGTTTCTCGACTGAATCTTCGGTCGTATGTCCAAAAACATGAAAACTGTGCATACAAACAAATGGTAGCGCCAAATTACGTTTTTCGCGATAATAACTAGAGCTTTGCAGTTGAGTTGATATTGTACATTCTGGAAACTGCACGAGTCATCCTTGTGTTGAAGGCAGAGTCATTTCTTAGAGTAACTCTTATCATTGTCGTGTTGTTGGTCGTCAGAGAGCTGAGCTGTGTCGAGCCTCGCCATGTGAAAGGAGAAAAAAGAAAGGAGACGAAACTGGGCAGAGCGGAGGGGAGGGGCAGGGAGAGGAGAAAAAAAAAAAAAGCGGAGAAAATGGTTTGCTGTGCGCTCAGTTAATGGCGGCCGTGATACGCAAATATTTGTCCTCGCTGCTCCGCCTCAAGACGACGTAATTGAGAAGTCAGAGCACAGCCACGCGGCCTTAAACACCGCTAGCAAAGACAACCACTCTGTCCCAACCAGTCGCGTACGTGCATACTCTCCTAACCTCCCCATTAATCCACAAACTCAATGGTTTTCGTAGTCTTCCGTCGCCGTCTTTTTTAATAATACCTTGATTTTCCGGGTAATGTCTACTTTTTTTTTTTTTTTTTTTTTTTTTTTGAAATTTCAAATAACAATGACGCTTGGTGCTCTTTGTAAACAAGACTTCAGCAAAAAAACCAACCACTACCCGGAAAGCCAAGGAATTAGTTTTGAGGCTGTTTTCGTCTTGAAAGATCGGTGTGTAAAAAGCAAACAAGAGGTTGCGAAGTTCTTTCATGATTCACGACCGTATTGTGAATGTAAACAGTCTTCATCATTCTTTTTTTTTTTTTTTTTTTTTTTTTTTTTTTTTTTTTTTTTTTTTTTTTTTTTTTTTTTTTAAAACACTGACTAATAAAATGTTTTAGTACCTGAATGTACATCGTATGTCAGCAGTAAGAACAGCAATATTGGTTGCACAAAAGAGAATAAAAAATCATATAAAAACTTCCACTTAAATAAAACAATGTGCAATATCTAAAATAGCACAAAATACTACTGTTTTTTAATGGATATCCAAGTAGAATGAGAGCTGAACGGGTAACAAATATGACATTCACCTTCAAGGAGAAGAAAAAGACACAAGACCCATGGCTGAAAGAAGTTTATTAGGATTTGCCAATAAGAAAGAAGATATTACAAAGAGGAAAGTGTTCAGAAGGAAAACTGCAGAGGTGGTGGATCTGTGTGATGAGAAACCAAGAAGAACAAGATTTGTTTTGTCTGACGAGGAAGGAGAAAGGGTGAGCTAGAGTACTGGCGGAAAAGGAAAGAACGTCTACAATCAAGAAAGTTGTACCGAGTATAATCGCAGCCTATAGTTAGCAGAAACGACGCTAAGAAGAATAATTTTTTTTAAAAAAAATCAAGTATTTATCTGAAGCAGACAGTTCTCACAGGTAATGAAACAGAGTAGCACTGACCAAAAATCTTTCAACTGTGTATCCGTTAGTGAAGAGTGGTCGTTAAATATATTATTTTTCCAGTATTTCTTATAAACTAATAGAGTAGTTAGTGGACACAGCTCTGTCGTATCTTTTAGTTGAAATCCGTATTCGAAGAAGCCCGATCCTTAATGTAAGGCAGGGTGTGTGGCCCGCTGTTATCTTCGCTCCCGCCAGAGGCGTGGCCGTCGTCTCCTCTTCGGGTATGATGTGTGTGTGGTAAGTAGGAAGTCTCATTACTGTAATTGCCCGCACAGCGAGTGCTTTTAACCGGATTACCGCAAATACCCAACCGACCGGCCTCCTGCACAACACATTATCAGAGTAATCAATTTCATTTCATCCACTACATTCGCGTTAATTGAATATTCCACTTCTCTATCTTTTTTATTATTTTTAAATTAGCAGATAAATTCTGAAATGATTATTGCTTATATGGAAATTATGCTACTTTATTTATATACAGTTCCAATTAATATTAGCGTTATGTTTAATGTAAAAAACCAGAATCGTATAGAATTTAAAAAAACAAATGGATAAATACGATATGGTTCACAATGCTTTGTACGTAAATGTAAAGTTTACCACATAAAAATCACATTTAAAGCTTCACCGACACACTGTTTCTGCATACCAGACAACAAACCACCATTCCTCTGACTTGTCGCACATCATTCCTCGTACCCAACTAGAAATAGAACGTCATTGCTAATGCTCCTCTATCTGTCCGTCTGTAACAGTTCTCTCTATCAATTCAACGGAATAACTCGGAGACTTCAAATTTTGAAAAACTGTGTATTCCGTTGACCCAAAACAGAATCAAATTTGGTAAAATTATACTCCTGGAGAATTTCGTAGAAAAAAGGAGAGCCGATTTTTTCCCATCCCAGGTTGTGAAGTTATCGTTGCGTAGAGAAATAAGATATTTTTTTCAATTCTTTTTGCTAGTTAATAAATACATGTGCGACCGCCGCGCCGTGAAGTGTCATTGATTTTAGCTTTGTTTGTTTACAGGGTATGTCTAAAAATGGGACCCATGAACTTAAAAACTTCCAAAAAATATTGATTATATCCTATATTAAACACTTACGTATAATCCATACAATTATATATCTGTAAGCAAGCTGCGTGTCTCTCTTTACTTGAAGGCGCAATAATGGACCGAATCAAAATCTGCTGAAATAGCAATTAGTTAAATCTTGCGAGTGATCTTAGTACATTCGTTGCTGCAAATGCTATCGTTGGCGGCGTAGATAGTTTAGAATTAACTGCCATTACTATCGCACAGTAACTTTCGTTTTGCTTTATATCTAAGGTACAATTATTTTTGCTCTAACATGCACTTTATATCGAAAGGTATGTCCTCAGGAAATTTCTGACCTGAAGGATTATTGATTCTCGGTACTGGAATGTTAGTGATAATGTTTCATGTAGTTTCTTATATTTCCTAATATTATACTGTGTTAAAATATAAGTGCTAGAAAAAAAAAAAACCTTTTGAAAATCAGTAAGTAAACCGCATCTAAGGTAATAACTAAAATAAAGGAATAATTTTTAAATTCAATTTATATATTTTGCTTCTGCATTAATATTTGACAGTAACATAAAAATCGTAAAACTTTTTGGTTGGGGGGGGGGGGGTAGGCTCCCTACTATTGGTACTAACCATCTTCACGTTTCACACTTTCCTTTTTCGGAAAAGTTACCACAAATTAAATTAAAAATGGCAAAATATGAGAGAGACGCCCACCCAGCTATTAGATGCCGCTGGCGCTGCAAGATTAATGAAAATCTATTGAAATGTTGGTTAAATTCTTTATTGTAATGTTTTCTTGCCGTTTCTGCTTCTCTCCGTTATAAAAAGTCGCACGAAATTAACAAATAAAAAATATTTGTCCGAGATGTAGTAGGCCCTACAAAAACAACTGCCATCTTAGAATCGATACAAGCGATCGGAGACAATGCATTGCTTCCGTTGCAAACAAATACCCAATTTTTGAGATGGATGTCGCAGAACGATTTTCCCAAACATTTTTTTTCTTGGTCCAGGCCGAATTTCAACCTAACCACGACCTCTATAGCAAAACGAGACTGTTTAGGTTGATATGATCCCTGTGCCGATAATTTTTGTGTGATTTACATTACGCGGTTGCGCCGAGCCTCATATTTCGGCATTTTTAACTTAACATGTGGCATTTTTCCAAAACAAAGAGAGTGTAAAACGTGAAGAGGACATTTTGTGGAAGCATTTACTCCAAATTTGAAATGGTTAGTACCAGTTTCGTATTGGTGGAGAAAGAAGCAGACTATCCACATTTCTTCACACGTCAAGATCCGCGCGTGTAAAGCAGCTGATAAATGCTAGTATAGTTTATATTTTTACAGGTTACTTTGGCATACATTAATACTATTTTTTGAAAGAGCTTTTGATTCAGAATGTATTCAATGCTAATACACAATTCATAAACTGTATTGGAACCAAACAGTTCTTCTAGAAGTGCTGCCGAATATGCAAAACTGTCGAGCACTCAAGCGACCACGTACGAGATATCATTAGTGTACGGAGCAATGATTGTGCCAGGCATATTGGTGCGTAGCGCATGGGGCTGATTTTGTTGCTGTTCGTTTAAAGCATATATGGGCAACCCCCGGCCCCCGGGCCGATCCGGCCCTCCACCAACTTCAATCCGGCCCGCGAGAGGTTCAGAAATTTCAGATAAAGAACATACCTTTCCCAAGAAAAATATCCAAAGCTGAGAGTTTTCGCATGAAAAATAATTTGCACATTCGGAAGCACGTATAAATGTGAGCAGCTTTTTTTCAATCAAGAAAATTAATAAAAATTAGCATCGTACTCGGTTTAGACTTTAGAGCATGGTTGGCCAACCAGCGGCCGCCTTGGAGATTTTTTGCTCCTCGTGATTCATCTCACTTTTTCAAATTATATTTAGTTTATAATTGCCAATGTAGTGAAAACCAATGTATTTTAAAAAATACATTATTGTTGGATCCATATATTTCAAGATTAACTGTCGAAATTATGAGAAAAAAATTTCTTTGATTTTAAAATAATATTTTTGCTCATATATGACAGATATTGCCTGTTTTATTTATGAGTTTACAGTTATCAGTTCGCTGAATAATTATGTTATATTCTGTGACTCATAATGCGCGTGCATCTCGGAACATCTAATATATAATTTTATACGCGGCCTGCGGAGTTATGACGCATTTCCAAAGTGGCCCGCGAGATCATTTGGGTTGGCCACCCCTGGTTTAAAGCGTCTCCATCCTCAACATGCGCTGGTCAACACACAACACAGGCAGATGACTGCTCTCATTAGACCTCAGTGCGAAGGATTTCTCTGACATTAAAACTATTCGCCAGTCAATATATTTTAGTTTCTATTTCTATTGTACATTTTTCATTGCAAGTACCCAACATTCCGTTGTGTTTCGTTCAAATCCTTCAAGGTCATCAGTAATTACCCTGCACTGTTATTGGTAAAGTGAACGATATGACAAACAACCGTATCTTTCTTACCTTCGTGGGACACAAAATAATTTTCTTATGCTTCTATACGTACAGAATAAACAACTAAGATACAAACAGTTTGAACGGGCGCTTCATATGTATATATATATATATTACAATACATCGGATTTTTTATGTGAGATTTCTAACAATTACGACAACTACTAAGGGAAATCGTAGTATTCGATTCTCTTTACATGACTCTTGATACGAATCTTCAACTTTTTTCGAATTTTCGAATACTTTCTGCATTTTTGAGTGATATGTCATTAGGGTTCTCTAACTCTCAGACGTGCTCTCCTTACAGCTCTTGAGCTTAAATAGTTTTCCCATAGGAATTTTTAATGATGATATATCTACATTTATTTCACGAAACATTTTGTTTGTGCTTCCGAGGTACTTGGCCACTATCACCTGACCCGGCGCCTTTTTTCTTTTGTTTTCTCGTGTTCACTACTGTTCATATGGAGCGTTTTTGAACTTTCTTGTCTGCTCCGTTACCTTCAACACTTTCTCTGTGTCGAGTGTTTCCTTGCTCTCTTTTTCATCTCTCGCCTGTGTGTTACCACGCAGTTGAACCAGCTCTGCTGCTTTTCCCTAATTCCACGTCAGCAGTTTCAACAAACTTCTGTTTCCCCTGGGCTTGTGTCAGTTGGCATATTTCCAGTCTATTTGACTGTGGTGCTTACTGAAATTCCGCCTCAACTCTCAGACTGTCAAACTTTTTCACAGTTATAATACATATCATAATTTTGTGTCTGTGCCATGCAAAGTGTGACTGATATCTTCCTGTAGCAGTCTAACGTTTACACATGTATATTCGTCCATGATAAATGTGGTTGCAAGAAGCAGATCACATTATTTCCACACGACTTATTTTCCTTTCTATATCATTGCAGTCGCTTAATGTCCTCACTCTTCGCGTAATAATTCCGCTATTTTTGTTTTATCTTATCGTCGTTTCTGTACACACGTGTCATTTAAATTTATACTGACTGTCTTATTTTATTAGGATTATTGTCATGGTATTTTAATGTGTTATCGTCGTGTTGTTATTCTAATAAATATTCTTCTTAAGTCTTGGGTCGAAACTTCAAAACAAACTTAATCCTTAAACACTTGAGTGACGATAACCTTTAATTTAATTCATCGATCTTTACTAATTCGTATCGAAGATTATGAAGGTCCTCTATAAGCAGCAACTATCCATCTTCAACCCCAAACGTTCACACTCAACCTAATTTCTCGCCCGCTAGTTATAGTTACGCTCTTGTTTCCCTAGCAACCAACTGCTTTTTTGTTTTTTCTTTATAACTTCTCCATATTATGCCACATGACACATGTGGTCCAGACCTAGATCACGACATCATCAGTGTAATTAGTTTTTCATTATCATATATATATATATATATAAAATACAATGTTCGTATATGTTCGCTTCAGACTAAAAAGCTACTGGAACGATCTGCAAGTGGTTTTAAAAAACTGTCCGCAGGTGCCCGGAGAAAATTTAAAGCTAATGAAATCCTTCATCTGACCAGCTGATAGAAAGGACAACGAAATAACCAAAATATATTACATATGTGATAGTCACGTGCTACTGAAAGCAACTCGAGTGAGAATTAAGACAATCTTTGTTATGTAGTGACCGAAATGAGCAAGGCGACAATAGTCGATTACGTATGAAAATTAAATTAATTGGTGCAATTTGAACGTATTGCGTTTCAGTATTGAATATAACTTGTATCTAGTTGTGGTAGTTGAAATTATCAATAAAGTTTGCACATATTGCATATGTTACCAGGAAAAACAGCTACTTAAAAATCAATAGATGCTGTTATAGATCAAGCTGAAGCAGCAAATTATCCGACAGAATTCTTAAATTAACTTCACATATCTCGATTGCGACCACACATCATAAATGTGAAAGCTGGTATTCCTATCATTCTTGTTAGATACATTGACCCATCATCTTTGTAATGGTATCAGACTCGCAGTCAAAAGTTAATTAAACAATTTAATTTTAATTGCCAGATTCAAAAGAGAGGATGTGCTGATGCCATGTACACCAAAAATACTGACAGATAAGCCATTAAAATTCAAACATTATAATTTTATATTAAACCAACTTTATCAATAACGGTAATCAAATCACAAGGTCAATCATTGCAAGTGTGTGGATTAAATTTGTACAATATATGTTTTTCTCATGCGTGCTCCCGTGAAGGGAAGCCAAGGATTTGTTTGTATATATATATACCAAAAACATTCTATATCCAAGAACTATGCAATTAAAATTAAATAAAACAGTAAATATAATTTATGGAATCTAAAACATAAAAATAATAATGTTTGTGAAAATATCTATTTCCAGCTAAATACAAAAATTGATATCAAACGTTCAATTATGCAATTTAATCCATCTACATATTGAAACTCATGGGGAGTCTACGATAACTGTGGCGCCGCAATTTGATAGTGGATTCTTGTTTAACTCAACGAAACAAATGGAAAGTAAATAATAACATATTTTGATAATTCCTTTAGTTCTCGAGATATTGTGTCTCAAAACTGACGTGGTTAGGTTGAAATGCGACCTGGACCAGATGAAACATTTCGCCATAGCCAAATTTGATGATAAATGCGTATGTAAATCGACGAGACAAATCGAAAATAAAAAATAAATTGTTTGATATCTTGCTTAGTTCTCGAGATATTGTGTCTCAAAAGTGTAAAGGTTAGGGTGAGATCTGACCTGAACCCGAAAAAAAAAAATCACCAAAACCACTATATCTAGACGGTAGAAATGCACTATATGTGTTTTATTTTCTTCCCAATAGTTGTTGTTAGGATGAAATACGGCCTGGACCAGAAGAAACGTCACCAAAAGCACAAGGAATTATATCTATAACTGATTTTTTACATGCTATATCTCGGAAACCAAGCAAGATATCAAAAACGTTTGATCTTTATTTTCGATTTGATTCGTCGAGTTCCACAGGAATTCATCAGCAGATTGTGGCGCCACGGTAATGATGGAACTGCCAAATTCATTACACTAAATATTCAATGTGTGGATTCCGAAGCACTTCCGGGTCAGCTAGTCTTTACATATAAAATCCTTTGGTGCGTATATACCGCATAATCATGGCCAAACCACTAATTCAGGCCATATCCGCACGAAATATTATTGAGGTGGAGCGAAGGGTTTGTTCATATATAAAACATTCCGATAGGTGGCGATGAAGTATAATTCCTGTATTTGCATTTAAGTTATCTTGATCGCGATCCTACAGATAACTCTGTATTTGGGAACCATTGCTAAAGTTTACAATACTACTGTTTTTTTTTTTTTTTTTTTGAGTAGGGGTATTTTAAGTTTTTTTAAATGTAGTAGATGCATTAAAATAGAACTAAATACTTAAATTAAACGTAATAAGTGTAGATAATAGCTAATTTAACAAAACGTTAAAGTAACGCCCATGCGTTCGAGTAGATACTAATTTTTGTGTTGCAAAGAACTCTAAAGCAAAGATGTTAATTATCTTTTCTTCGACTTTGACGTGAGAAAATAAGAAGGTAAGCGATTGCTCACTACAGTTACACTTCAAGTAAATCACGTTGTGTATTGCAACACGCAGTTTTTCAACAAAATTCACACGCTATTCTCTTCATACATAAAATCCTACGTGTGAATAAAAATTATCATCACTGACAAAACACTTGACATATTAAGGCCATTTTAGTATGTTACTGAGGTTATTGTATAGTTTTTAGTTATGTTTCATTCAGATATGTGGCGCTATAGTCTAACTTTGATATTTCACTACTAGGTGTAATTATGTTTTGTTAACTGCGATTCTGTCTCGCCGATTTTGCTCATACTTGCAGTAAACGTTTCTTGATCTACAAGAAATTGTATTAGTATTCGTTAGAGAAAATAGGCTGTGTTTCATTTTCATGTTAAGTTGGAAGGTTAAAAAAATTAAAGAATACTTTTTCCAGAAATTAGTTAACATTTTATGTTGAACTGGATTTAACGCACCGTGTTAGTTTCATTGGCGTCGTGTTAATTGTGACATAATTGGTTTAAGAGATTAGTCCGCGAACGGAGTTGCTGGCCATATCCAACACTTCTTTGATAGTTTATCTGTGGATTAACAGCGCAATTATCAAGTCCCAGTAATGCTGTTGGTTATTTGTTTCGAATTCTACATATCAAAAATCTTTTGCAGCCTTCCGTTTAGTCTTGGTAACCCAAGTAATATCTGATAAAACCAGGAATGCTTCGGATTTCAGCTGTCACATATACCGACGTCAATAACATTTCTAACATTACAGCCTTCAAACTCGCAGAATAATTTTGTTTATTTCATCTTTAACAAATCATTTCTGTGTAAAGTTTTTTAAGATTGCAATGGTTTGCTCTGGAACAACTAATGCAAATAAAATTATATCATCAGGATAGAATTTTGGTTTTGAAATCTATAACATTGCTTTTTCCTTGTGCCAGCGATACTCTTTAATCGGCAGTTGAAAATTAGAATGACCACAATCCTGCCACGTCTATTACTGCTGCTTAGGACTATTCGCTTCGACATCGAGGTTACTGGAGGCGAAGAGGATTGGCCACAAGAAACGAGAAGAATTCTGACAGTCACAGCTTTAAATAGGCTACGACAGAGGCTGATATTTGATTCAGTGTCTGAGGAAATTGAAAATTCAATCAACAAATCCGTACAGTGTAAACTCAAAAACCATGCGAATCAATATTTAGGATTCGTGATCCCTGTTTTCACGGAAACTAAGATGCATTCTCAGTTATATACCTTACATTCAGATGTAATCGGTTCCTATACGTTTTAAATTACTCGTTCGCGTCTCGACGTTGCGTGTGGACTGTCAGCGAGCATAATCTGACAGAGGATTGATAGTCGGGGTTCAAAGATGTGGCTCTGGTAATCTCGCCAGGGTAGCAGGACCATTGTCCACAGTCCAGCCAGATAACAGCGCCCCTCCTGCCTCACACATATAGCGACGCCACACTACCACATACTTACTGGTTAAATATTGTTGCGAAAAATAAGAAAAAAGTCCTAATTTAATGTACATCAGGTATCTGATGAATGCGCTCAGGGATTGTCTATTACGTAAAAATTAAAAAAAAAAGAAACACTGCCTTTCTGCGCTTTATAAACAAAAGGAGCAGGAAAATACGCGTGCCGCATTCAGTTGTTGCTGGTGGAGTCATTACAGTTCTCAGTGTTTCATTTCACCCTGTTTAGTTCTCTAGTACTTTCAGTGTTTTGAGTATTGTTCAATCCGAGTTGTGGTCCCATCAAGCAAGTAATTCGTGGTGTCATTATGATTAAAATTACGGATGAAGACTGTCTCATTGCAATGACGTAAGTTTGAGTGCTTGAAAAAAATTAAAATGAAAGAACAGAGACCAGAAGAAGCATATAAAGTAAAGCTCAATATCTTAAAAGGAATTCATTATTGCGTGTAAATTTAATTAGGGAACTCAGCTTGAAACAGTGTGATTAGTATAGAGTAAGATGCGTGTTACTGCATTTAGTGATGCCTGTTATGAAGATGCAGGATGCCAACATGAATGAGGGTTGATTTGCTCCACTAGCATTCACAAACCCAGCGGCAAATATAATTGCTATCTTTAGACACAGAGAGAAAGAATAAATTGAGCGAGCGGACTGTTCCGCGTGTTTTCAGATAGGAAATCTAAGAACTCAAATGAAATAAAAAGATCTGTCCATCCCATGAGTTCCCCCTTCTGAGCGTGGGTTATGGTATCAGTATTTTCCTTTTATACATAGTAAAAACTGACAGTTCAATTGGGACTTTATAAAGGAAATCGAATACTGGTCTGTAAATCCACTCCCTGAGGTGATGGGCCTTCAGCGAATTGATGTGATTAGTTTTCTGTGAGAATTTTAAATTTACTTTCGTTCATAGTGAGTGCTTATCTTACGCATTATACTGAGAAGTATCTTTCCTTTACTGCCGGAATTACTCGTCCAAGAAGTTTGAGTTCTGACAGTATGAAAACAAAAATTCACAGGCAGAACAGACTCCGGGGAAAAATGAAGTCGTGTCGTAGAGTTTGTCGTTTGTGAGAATTAAAAATTATCTGTTACACGTTCTGATGGCTGATAAAATGGCCTGTCTTATGTGTTAGATGATCAAAAAATTAGCTTAGTGCAACTCGAAGGTTGGTTGGATTCCCGTGTAGGAGACAAACTATACTATTGTGTCAAGGTAGGACGGCCAGTTCGTTTCCTCTGGGACCTACAGTTTAACGTGGAATCCGAACCACGGAATGTCCTGCCGCAGCTCATGTGATCAAACACAACTCTTAATGATTCCTTTTTTTTATTTTTATTTTTAGTGGCTTTTGGCTTGTAAGCCATACAGCTCAACGTGTGTGTTTCTCTTACAATGCATACATTTCATTTCAGTATGAATATTTTACATCTTCTGTAAGGACGACTCAAGACGAACACAACATTTAATTAAAACCACCCATGCCCTCGGCCGGACTCGAACCGGCGATCCCTGCAACGCGAAGCAGGCACGCTACCCCTACGCTGCCGGGGTCGGCTTAATGATTCCTGGCCCTACTATGACTTTTATCACGGACCGGACCAGAAAATTAACATCAGTTTTCCGTGATTGTATGTGGCTCAAGTATGGTATGCAGTGCCAAACGCGCTTTAACTACTGAAAGACCGGCGTTGCGAAATCTGTCTTCTAAGATGGGTTCCCCATCATCTCGCGATACCTCCCACATGCTGGGTGACGCTTCGTGCGCGAAAAGTACTCCACGCTCGGTAAACTCTACCCGGTGTGCTATCAGGAAGGTGAAATGTGCAGAAAGCTACATTGTATCACGTGGAACGATTTTGAGCGGCGTTTGTTAAGTGTTTGTGGTATGGTAGGTGGTCGCCTTTGTCTTGTCGCCAGGTGTGTAAACACCGTATTGGGTTGCGCGCGGCCCGGCCGCTCAAGTATTTTGGACGCCGCGAACCCAATAACAATATTTGTGGAGGAGTGGAGTTGTGGCCAGGTAGGGCCGCCCACGCTATTAGTTGATTCTCTTCATCCCTCAGCACCGTGTCTGACGAGAACATTTAACAGTCAAATACAGAGGTTTTTCATGTTTAACTGAAACCACTTGAGGAGAACGCTTAACGTTCTGGCCTCGCATTCGGGAGGACGCTGGTTCCAATCCCCGTCCGAGCATCCAGATTTGGGTTTTCCATGGTTTCCCAAATCACTCCAGGCGAATGACCGGATCCTTCCTTCAAAAAGCCATGGTCGAATTCCTTCCCGTTCATTGTTCCAAATCATCTCCTCGCCTCCAATGGTTTCGACGTCGACGAGACGAAAATACCTAAAAAAAAGTCAATTGATGCAAAATTTCTGTGTCACGAGAAATTTAAATTATCTAAGCTAAACGTTTGACATGATGATCCAACTTTTCCTGATCATTCTAAAGTAGCCTCTCCCATTAGAAACGTCAATATCTTTCACTAGGAATTTGTCTGTAGTACGATTGAAATTTTTTTCTATAAGGTTTCAGGCCTTGTAGCCATTTGAGGGGGAGACAGCGTCAACATAGAAGCCATTAGCGGTAATTAAGGGCAAGAAAGCAATCCGGCCATGACCTACTGAAGGAACCAACTAGAGTGATACACGGAAAACAGTGGAAAACCGACATCTGGATAGCCGGACAGGGATTCGAAGCCACGACCTCGCGAAAGCCAGGCCAGAGTGTTCCGACCACGCTCTGTCAGCAGGCACGTGCACCTCGATCAGCAGTCAAGGAATACGGCAGGACGTGAAATGGCCGCAACTCTCCAGTTACGATCAAACACTTAAAACACTATATTAATAACACGTTGCGAAGGCCAACAAGTCAGGCCCAACAGCGGATACAAATTTCAAACGAGTTGATAAATTTAACCTGTAGCTATGTAAGAAAAAAAAAAAAAAAAAACGCAGTAGCGCTGTCTAGCTGAATAAATACTGCTTTACACTCTGCCTGCACAAATCCCAAACTCGTTACTAAGCCTCCTCCAACCCAACACAAACGACGGAAACTGCAGCCACTCCTTATTACAGCCCAGACACTTAAACAAGACACAATATAAAACTGTAAGTCACAATGAAAGAAATACAATTTACATTAAAAAAAGACAAATTTAAGTCTAAACTGAAAGTATTTCGACATACAGTTTACTCTGTGAAACACACGTTTTTATTTTCAAAGTAAATAAGACAGGGACATCAGTGATGTAGTGTATGAAACCGTTTGCCAATGAAGCAAGTAACACTGGTCTTAGTGTGATACCTGGTAATAACCGACTTGTGATAAGTATTGTCTAATACGAGCAGCTTTGTCATGTACTATTACGCACTCCTAGAGTGCTGTCGCAAGAGACGAAAGCGAATGCATATTATTTGCTTTCAAAACTACCAAACGGTTATACCCAGTTATCAGTTCCAAGCGACCCACATTTCGGGAATCAAAGACAGGAGACATGAGTTTCAGAGGGTGCAAAAATGGACTGTTAATTTGTCTCTGGAAATTACTGCAGAACACAGTTAGTGACTTATATGATAAAGGAGCTGGGATTCATTGGAGGGTGAAGAGAGTCATGGCAGTGCACAAGGCGTATATTGTGATTAGGTGTAGGAAGATATTGGTGAAAGAATTAGGAGAGATTTTTGGAAGGGAAAGATATTCATGATCACAAGTGGCACTGCATTTCAGGTATAAGGGTATGGAAACATTTTACTTTCGTAGGTAAATGGGGTCAGGGATTAAAATAAACTATTGAGAGAAATGATGAATAATTTACCAAAAACGCTGAAAGAATTAAAAATTCAAATTCGTTGAGGACAAAAGTAAGTGGGAAAAGGAAAGGGGAAAATTTCCAACGCAGCAAACGCTCCAAAGCCAAATAAAATTAAATTCTGTCTGTAATTAAGAAAATTCTACTTCGGTAACAAAGATGCCATTTCACTGTTCCAAAGTTAAATTAACGCCGTTTTAGAATCCGAGGACAGTACTGACTGGGAGATATCTAACCTACTCGCGGATGCTACCTGCAAGAAGCAAGACTTCTCAGAGATAAACGATAGGGTAAGGGACTATAAAAATAACACTACCCAACGGGATTCCAATGGCACGTAGTACATTGAGAAATGAAACGCTGTACTGGCTAAGTCGGGGTGAAATACTTAGGAATCAGCAAGTTCTGTCAGGCCTGTCCAGATGAACGCATTAAAAAGAGAGACAGTGTACCAGCAGGCCACATAGGTAAGGAAAATGAAACAGGGAAATTGAACAATAGGACATGTGAGAGAATACGCGTGCTCTAGGGTGCACCTACATTCTTGAAGTATTCATAGGAGCGCTGATTATAGGCAACAATAGTCCACATTAGTCAACACGCGAAATTTGAAGAGGTAGTTCGATAATGAAAGTGTAGCAGACGATTCGGAGAAGGAAACGAACAACGAAGTAAGACTCAAAATTCTGCGACTGTTTCAAAGACATTACTCGAGAAGCGCATAAGAGGAAAGTACGTTGATGGAAAAATAAAAACATCTTCCACATATCGACAGGATTTATGACTCGCTTATTTAAAAATTTATAAAACAGATTTTCAACTGTAACGCACCTACATGATAGGAAGTTGTGTCTG
>JARYHS010013630.1:64169018-64226241 GCA_031002005.1 Vandiemenella viatica
TGCACATGTATACATCAAAACAAACTGAAAAACACTGTCTGCATTTGGTTTAGAGAAGCCAAACCTCTTTCCCCCTTTCTACCCCTTTAATCTACACAAAGCACAGTTTCTATCTGATTCTGAAGAAAATTTGCACACGTATACTTTAAAAAATACATAAGAATTGTGTTTAAATTAGGTTGCAGAAGCCCAACCCCTCTTCCCTGCTACCCCCAGCTCTCCTAATTTCCAATGTTTTTTATAAATACTTACCGTTTCATCAGATTTCGATGGAACACTGCAAATGTATACTTAAGAGTAAAGAGAAGCATTCTGTTTTCAAAACCCAACCGCTCACTCCCTTACCCCATTTTATTTTTGTAAATATTCTTTACACAAAGCTACAGTTTCTATATGGTTTCTATGGAACTTTGCACATGTATATTTAAAACAAAGAGAAAAATACTGTCCACACTACCTTAACAAAAACGAAACTACTCTTCACCTCCACACCCCTTAATTATTTTTTTTTATACCAACCTAAAAATTTTATATGAAATCAATAGAAATTTACAAACGTATACCTTAAATCAATCAGAAAAGACAGTCTATATTTGGTATACAAAAAGCACAATCACTCTTCTCCTTTACCCCCATCGTTTATAATTTCCAATGTTCTTTACAAAATCCACAGTTTTAAGTTCGTCAAAATCAATTAAGCTATTTTTAAGCCATTGCAGAATATATATAAAACGTATGTGTCCTAATGTCTCAATATGTACTTCAGATTTCAACTTGGACCCCGAACTTTTACGTTGTGAAAACCAATTAAATATCTATATTTTCTGTGTGATGCCGGAACGAACAGATATATTCCAGAGACTGATTTGTGTATGTGGTATGCATTAATGTCCAGATGTTAAATGTTTTGATTATTGAGCAGCAGCTTGATTAGATCGAAACACAGCCTGGATCAAAATGTAAACTGACATTCCTTAACACAGCATCCAATTCACCCCATTCTGCAAGTTGTTGTAACGACAGTTATTTTTTTATTTTTTTTTAAGCATTCGTTTTAACCACTGAGCTACCAGGAAGTTCGCAAAATGAGAACTGCTGCGTCATATTTAAAAACAAATTAACTATAATACCACTAACAATTTAAAAATAAAGAAATTGTTTAAAAAACATAAAAACCGCCTTCAAAAAAGGGCACTAAAAATTTTAAAATAACTTTATACTTTGCTTAGAAGAAAGTAAATTTAAATGGACAATATTATACATTACTGTTATTGAAATTTTTACATTAATTAGTTATTTTTTTAGCCCAATATCTCTTATTCAATGGCTTTCGCCTTTCAGTCATTTTATTAACTGTGCCAATACATAAAAAAAGTAGTTGTAAACTAGTCTTATGTTCATTTCAAAAAGAATAATTGCAATTTATGCAGCTGACGATAGAAGGGTTGATTTTGGTCTGTTCGTCTGTCTGCGTACCTGTCTGTCTTTTCTGTTCATGCATCATGAATTTCATCGAAACGGCTTCTCATATATAATATTTTTATCGTTATTTGTTACGAACTTGTTCGTTGTGGTTTAACTGATTTAAGTTCCGATGTTTGTTGTTACTTACTGCAGCCTCAAGGGGTACTTCCTACAGGGTGGCTACGCCCAGTCATCAGCTTAGCACAAACACAAAACAGCTAAGTCACTCGTCTGTGTTATGGTCGCCATTTTAGCGAGCATTAAATATTTCCCACGGTGCTTGACAATGTACTATCGGATTTCTGAGAACGCAATACAGACCCTTTTTTTTTAGCTCCATCATTTGTCTTTGATTAGTCAGAGGGTTAGGTATCTTTGAAAGTATATGCTTTCGCTTTTTTATAGTACAAATAGTTTATTGGTCTTCTGTTTATAAAAAGTGTAGGACGCGTAACGGACGGTTATCTCTAATTAAAATAAGTGCGAGTTTGATTGAACTTGTGATGTGTGGATGTGGAATTAGATTGCAATTCCAACGCCGTCCGGAATTACTTCTAGTCGTTAACTGCCGCGGTGAAAGGAACCTGTTGGAAATCCACACGGCTAATATTGCGAGAGCGGTAATGTCAAGTATACTGACTATCGGCCTGGCGTTGGTGATGATGCTGTTTCGTATTGCGCATCCTGCCATCCAGATTCGCTTTTCACCATTTTCTGAACTCGCCTTCCAAAGGTCATGGCCGAATTTCTTACCCCCCCCCTCCTTTCCCCCTCCCCTTCCACCTCTAATTACCACACCGAGATGTAAAACACACACACACACACACACAAAATTATTTACCGAAGCCTACCTAGAGGGTTTCAAAACATATAAGATTTAGAAACGGCTATAAAATTTTGCTTTTCTCAATTTAGCACCCTAGGCACTGCAGTTAGTTGCGACTCACAGGGCTGGTATTCACGTTCCGTCACTTGCGTCTGTTATATTTTGCAATTCTATTTTGGTACCGTGACAATGTCACGTGCATCTCAACAGGAATAAATTCGTGATTAGTGCCATAGGCGGCAGTAGTCTGTACGTTACAAAATAACCAGGCAACTGAGGACCGCGGGTGACTCATTCGGGAGGACGTGGGTTCGAATACCCGTATCATCCTCCAGATTCGTGGTTTTCATGGTTACCCCAAATCACTCCATGCGAATGCCGGGACGGTTGCTTTAAAAAAAAGACCATGACCGAATTCCTTCACGTCCCTTGCCCCTACTCCTTTCCCGCTTTTAATGACCTCGATATCGAAGAGGCGTAAAACGATTAAAAAAAAATCTAGTCGGGCTCCGTAATCTAAATGACGTCGCATGTGGCAGGTCAGATTCGGGAGTGGTCTCCGTTTGTTAATACGCATAACATTGTCAATCAGGAACACTTTTCTGGAACGGTTTAACTTTTTCCGCTTACCCGAAACTAACCTTGTGAAATCTGCATCAACTCTTTGTAATAATATCCTCTTCACTTTTTGTACTCTCCTTTTTCCAAAAAGTCACCAAAAATTAAATTTAAAATTCCGAAATATGAGAAGTTGCGCAAATGCGAAATGCTAATTATCGGTACATTTTCGTTTTGTCATAGAGGTTGTGGTCAGATTGAATTGCAGCTTGGGCAAAGAGAAAAAAAAATGGACGAAAATTTCGGTCTGCGGTATCCAGTTAGAAAATGGTGTATTCGTTTACAAAGGAAGCAATCGATTGTCTCAGATTGCGAATATCAATTCGTTGTTCTAATACACTTCGGATAAATATTTTCTATTTGTTGATTTCGTGCGACTTTTTAAAACGAAGGGAAGTTGACACGATAAGAAAACATTATACCAAAGGATACAACCAACATTTCAAGAGATTGTCATTATAGCAAAGGATTTAACCAACATTTCAAGAGATTGTCATTTATTTTCCAGCGCCGGAGGTATCTAATAGCTGCACGTCGGTCGCATGTTTCGTTTTTAATTTAATTTGTGGTTACTTTTCCGTAAAAGGAGAGTGAAGAACGTGAAAACGAAGCAGTTAACCAGAATTCAAAGAGATTAATACCAGTTTCAGGGAGGTAGAGAAAGTGGTACCGTCACCCTTTTTTTATTTATTTTTTACCCGTTGTGAACGTCATGATACCAACAATATAGACCTGTAAAAGAATTTAATTGTTAAATTCTTTTTGGCTGTAAGCAATAGGGTCCTCTGATACAGACTTCAATTTCGTTTTGGGAGCGTGTCGTAAAAAGCCTGATTCGGGAACTATTTTCTACTCTTTGAATATGTTAAGTCAAATCTAAGTCTTCATAGAAACGCAAATCTCTTCACTGTTTGACAGTACAAAATATTACCGGTAATGGAATCGGCGCAAGAAACGTCCAAGCAGGTGGTTTGCTGTTTGTAACCAACCAGAACAGAAGGCACTGGGAAATCCGTCCGATCTGATTTTAACGCCGACAGCGAGACGGTTCACGATTTTCTTGACAGTGATTTCAATACTAAACACTTTTGATATGTATTTGACTACCGGAACCTAAACACAATACCTAGACAGTGTTGCACCTGTGTAATATACTGAGATTTGATATGTTTTCGACTATGAGAATGTAAACAGGCTATATAGGCAATATGGTACCTGTATTATGTAAGCACATCCCATATGTTTCGAGTGTGTAGCCTAAACACACTACCTAGATTGCTTTCACGTGTATGATCTGATTTTTTTCAACGTTGTCCACCTTTGTTCGAAACATTATTAATCTGGCGATAGGTCATATTTCAGCAGTTGTTGAACAATAATTTTATAAATGATCCCGTCAAAAACAACTGTTGTGTTGAATTTTGTTTTTATTTGATTCCTCAGACGTGTTTCGTCCTTGTGGTGTAGGGCATCTTCAGTGGAGATATAGTGATATTACTCACATGCCGGTCTGAAACAGCACTTCACACACTTTCACATCACTATTCTTTGCAGTTCCATTTGAGCATTATATCACTAGTTGTCTTTTATGCTGCACTTGTTGTTGTTGTGAATATTTTTTGTTGATATAACTGGTGACATAATGCTGAAATGGAACTGCAATGAATAGTGATGTGAAATTGTGTGAGGTGCTGTTCCAGACCGGCATGTGAGGAATACACCCTATCTCCACTGAAGATGTCCTACACCACAAGGGCGAAACGCATCTGTGGAATCAAATTAAAACAAAATTCACTAAAACAGTTTTTTTAAGGAATTATTTATAAAAAAAAAAAAATTGTTCGAAACTGTGAAAACAGTCGTTTACCTTGGAACATTTAGAATTAGTGAGAGCGCATTGAAATTATTGATTACTTCTCACGAATTTCTGTTGATAGTTTTGATAAATGCAATTACAGTACTGGTTTGTGTATTATTACCGTTCCACACTGCTCGTTTCCTGCGTGTAATTGTTTTAGCCTCTCTGCTGTGTTGCAATGTCTGGCTAAATAGAACAGCTGCTCACCTCGTGGTGATCTACAGTACTCTGTACATAGGCATATGGGATAACAATCCGGTGGTGTTTCACCACAATGATTTTTATCCCAATTGATATAAGTAGGTTTTTAGGAGAGGTTATACAGAAAACATAAATCGAATGTTTTGCAGAGTAACTCCGAATATAATAAAGTAGCTAGGAGAAAAGAAACTTCTTACATGGTATTTAGTTGGGTTTTTTTTGTTCGTATTTAATGTGGGCCAAGCTGCAGTCTAAAGCTTTTAGAAATAAAAATCACAACAGAAGACTGATGATAATTAGTCCCTTTGCTCTTTTTAAAGCTTTTAAGAACTGGAAACATCATTCGCTTCAGTAATATAGGTTTGTTTAGTGTCCTTGCTTGTTCGCTCAGCAGTTGTAGGTTGCGGGGTCGATAGCCACCAGCAACACCACGAAACACTATCACAATAAACAACAAAGTGTTCTTTCAGTGAACATGGACTTCGTCATGGTTTTGGTTTCTATTAGTCGCCACCATTTAATTCAAGTTGAATATCCTAATCCATCTGTAACGTTATTAGAAAGCACCCGAAAAGTTAAAAAATTTCTAATGAATTTGTTTCACATCGTCATGTGTGGCAAATTAATTGGGTAATGCCTTTTCGAAGGGACCACCCCGGAATTCGTCTGGAGAGATCTCGAAAACCATTGAAAACCGACCGGACGGGGATTCCTAGCGTAACCACTCGGCGTGTCTAATGAAATTCGACCTCCTTTCAAACAAATTACTCTATGGAAACTTGTTTCATTTATACAGTCCTTTTAGTGACAGCTCCATCTTTCTGTGATAAGTATGGCGACATTTCATGGCTGTTGGCAAACAGACGTTCAGAATATAAAGCACCTTTTTTATGTACAGACTGCACTTATTTCTCTTTACAATTATCTTCCCGAGCCAACAGGAATAACGTCGTATTGGTCACTAGGTAATCTCCTAAGAAACTACTTGGAACAACATTCAAATCGTGACAAAATGTTCGAATGCAGCGATAAGACAACAACAACGTTACAACAGTAACCTAATATTTCACCTGCTGACATCAAAATGGTAGGGTCGGGGCGTTTCTGTAATATCGGGTTTGGCCAGCCACTCTGCAACAACTTCTGTCGACGGATACCTGGACCAGTATTCTCCGGAGGCTCGCGGTTTACTGGTGTTTCGCAAAGCCATTTTCACGCACTAATAAATAATTCTTGTGAAGCCCTAGAAGAAGAAGAGACGCGGTATTTCGTGGGAAAAATGTATTTTCCTAATGTTATTTCCCGATTTCTACTCAGAATACGACAACTACAAACAATTATATGTAGCACAGTAGGTTGGTTCTTCGTTATAATATCAAACGTTAGCGGTTCGCACACTATTTTTTTAAAAAATAAAGATATCAAAATCCATACAACTTTTTTTCTGCCTGCATTGTTTCTGTTAAAAGTAATATTTGAAGTAAACGTGGATTTTAGAAACTATCTTCGTTCCAGTAAAGCTTCGGAAAATTTTGTACAGTTATTTCTAACATTACCAACGCGGTGGGAATGGATATTATATATATATATATAAACGGATATTGGTATATCTGTTTGAGATCACCATGAAAGTTAACACATATACGTATTTTTCCATGCAGAAGGTTTTTGTCCCATCCACTTTGTTGCAAGTCACCAGAAAAAACGAAAAGTCGCTTTGAGAATTGTCATTGTCAATTCGTATTTCGCTAATACGGAACAGTAGAACATATTAGACGGCACTGCCACGTTTACTCTTTGCTTCTTCCGCAAATCGTATTCACTGCTTTTCAGAGATCAAGGCAAGATATATTCAATGATATGCTGAGTTTAGAAGTGCGAAACTCGGAGCAGGAAATATAAAGCAGTTCACAACATTAAATATAAATCACAACATATTCCCAACATTAACATTTTTTTAAGTCGTACGGAATAGTACCTATAACACAATTTATTATTATTATTATTATTCTAGATAGCGCTATTGGTATTCATAGGTATTTGAACAACGAGGATACTTTAGTCTATATTTCAAGAGCTGCTGATTCCCACTGATTTGCCTTTCTCCTGCGTGTCAACATAGCTCAAGGGCAATTACTGCGAGTTACCTGAGTAGAATTAGAAAATCCATGTTTTTAGCATGGTCAATTATATGTTGGTTGCTCCAGAGTAGAACTCCGTACATCTATACACTAAATCAGAAAACCAAAAACCAAAAATAGTGTTTATTCACTAGCGATGCGCTAAATGTTAACATTAGTTTAAATTATTTTAAGCTGGTTTAATTACACGGCTAATGTCAAAAATATTGTTCGCTCAGGTGAATTATTAATAAATAGTTCTTTATCAATTTGTATCGATAAAAATAATGCAACCTTGTCACTTTTAGTACTCGCACCATTTAGGAGGCCTATGAAGAAATCTTATTCCAAGTTCATCGGCAGTATTTATGGTAGACGTATCCGAAGCATGATTGTTTTTTCCATAAAGAATTCAGAATAATATTTTTCGCTCCTACACCACCCATCTTCAAAGACATGCATCTTCGGGCTTAAATGCATAGACGCACATTATTAATTTAATTGCGATAGAGCTAATGCACCGGAGGGAATTTCTCTATATAACTAAATACGATTTTTACATTACACTCCTTTGCGCACTGTGGTATATTGTTCATTGCCCGCTTAGGTAATTCGTTTCAGTCCATCACACCCTTATCTACAAACGAACAATTTCCTGCTCCCTTGCGTCTGAAGTCAATTAATAATTAACTATCGTGCTCCTCTCTCCCCTCCTACATGCTGTTTCTAAATGTTCAACCAGTATTTATCCAGCCCTCATAGACAGTATATACCTTGTACATGCCCACATTTCTCTTCACTCGCCTTCCATTCTCACATGTTTTTTCATTTCAGTTACAGACTGCATCCTTCGGTAGGGGTGCGAAGGATGGCAGCGAGATTTATTTGTAGAAATTACTGCCGAACATTCAGTTACTTACATGGTAAATGAGTTGGATGGGGCTGGGTGTGTCAAAGGTGTGTATAGGCGACGAGGAGTGGAAAGATATAGGGTAGGCGGTGCAGTGAGGATTAGTGCATGGAAGGGAATAGATGATCATTACCACAAGCCGGCATTCGATATCAGTAATAAGGGTGTGAGAAATTTTTTTTCGTAGTTAAAGGGGTCAGAAATTGGAATAAATTACCAAGAGAAGTGATTTAATTTAATTTAGTTGCAATGGAGCACAGGCTCCGGTGGCAATTTCCCTACACACCCATCTTCCCCCTATCCTGCACCTACCTACATTTGCCCTCTACAAATTTTATCTTTAAATTCTTTCAAAGTTTTCGGTAAATTATTCATAATTTCTCTTGGTAACTCATTCCAATCCCTGACACCCTTACCTAAAAAAGATAATCTTCCCACACCCTTGTGCCTGAAATCGAGTACCAGCTTGTGGTGATGGTCATCTTTTCCCTTCCATGCACTACTTTTCATACCTATTGCAATATCTTTCCATGCCTCATCGCCAGTATATGCCTTGTACACTCCCATGACCCTCCTCATCCTCCTCCTGTCTTGCAATGAATCCCATTCCAGCTCCTTTATCATATCCGTCACTGCATTCTGCGATAATTTCCAGAAACAAATCTAGCAGCCCTTTTTGAACCCTCTCCAACTCCTGTATTTGATACGTAAAATGAGGGTCCCATACTACACTACCATATTCGAGCAATGGTCTGATCAAAGTTTTGTAACCCAATTCCTTGACTTCTCTCGTACATCCCCTCATCACTCTCTCCAACAAGTGCAGAACTTTGAAACCTTTTCCTACCACCTGTCCTATGTGTCCTGCAGAGTTAAGTTTGTTATCAAAAGTAATTCCAAGATATTTACATTTCAGGTCTTCAGCAAGCAATTCTTTCCCCACCTTATATTCATATTTAACCTTTTGTTTTTTATTTGTGTATCTAATAAGCTGACTCTTCTTTGCATTTATCTTCATTCGTTGAACAATTTACCAAAAATGCTGACAGAATTTAAAATTAGTAAAAGTCAAAAGTAGATGAGTGGATGAATCCACGATCAATGATTTATTTATTTTTTATTTATTTTTTTTTTTTTTTAAATAGGAAAAGGATAAATAGATGGATAGGAAAATTGCCATCAGTACATATGCTCCATCGCAATTACATTACTGCAGAAAAATCTATCAGGCTTTCCTGAACTTCAATGACGTATGCTTCGATGGAAGCATGAAAAAGAAATCAATTACAGCATCAATATGATATTTATTCAGAGTTCTTCGTGCAGAAATCAATTTTGCTTCGGATGCTTCTACGATAAATGTCATAGATCAATTTGTGATAAGACGTCTTCCTAAATTATATGAACATTTGTGCGCAAAAGCATATGTATGGATGATCTCATATGTAATTCTTCTTCTGCTTTATATGTGTAAAATATTCACACGCTAATTCCCACCTAGGGATTAATTTCATAACCAATTGTAAAAAAATTTCCCATACTTCAAGGGGCCAAAGATTTTTTCTGAAATTCACAACTTTCGACAGAAACAATTTAGACGTTGAAAAATGTGAATAAACGTTATCTTAATATATATACATAGTTTTTGTACTTAGCACGAACCACTGACTTTTGATATTATGAACGACACCTTATCCATTATTGCTTCCAGCTGTTGCATTTTCAGTTATACCAATTGAGCGGGAAATGCAAAATACAACTTATTATTAGTGCTGTAGAGTGATCCCACGTAATCTATCTATCTATGTATCTATATCTATAAAACGAAAACTGGACATATTGGTCGTATAAAAACTCTGAAACTACGGGGCAGATTTCGATGGAGTTTTCACCGTTTTAAAGTTTAGAATCTCAATTCAGTTGTTTGGCATGTCTTATGTTTCAACGTTAAATAAGGCATTACCATTGAATGAAATTCTGGTCGTATGATGACAAATCCCAAAGATGGAAGGATTAGATGCTGCATACTTCGCACTAAACACACAACAAAATTTCTCTGACCGTATCATTTAATGAAAGCAATAAAATAACTATACAATAATAACTATTTTGCACACTAAACAAAACTTGAAGTATTCTTTCTTTTAATTCGGGATATTCAATTTTTAAACGCCATAGATAGCCGTAAAAACAACAGATATTTTCTTTAAGCGTGATCTCTGGCCTTCAGAATTAGTCTTCTGTTTACGATAATATTATTCCTGACCCATTTATGATATTTATATAAAATGCTGAATCTGGGGAATTAAAGGATCTGGCGTTCCGAGCAAAAAGTATATCCATTCACTTCGCAATTGAATCAAATGTGAGTTTCTAACATTATCTAGCGTTGTTCAGTAATGTAGTAATGCAATTTCTTAGCCAAATTAACGAAGCTTGATATACATGAATCTTTTCGGAAGAAAGAAAATAGTGTACGTGCAAATAAACTTCAACCCACCAGTTTCTTGGTAGGGGGCGGGTGAATCTAGGTTTGCATTAATTCCGAAAAAGCTGGCGCGAGTTTTATGAAACTTTGTACACATTTTTTGCGGGAATAAAAATAGGGTACGGTTAAGTCTACGCGAACTATACCGGGTAGCGCCGGGAACTCCGCTGGTAATATATATATAAAACAGGTAGATACACCTGTGATACCTTCCTTGTCAGTTGATGCTTTCATCTGAATTCAAAAAAACACTCCGTCGATTTGAAGAGTATGCGATTTTTTCTCTGGCGCAGTGTTGTTGGTTTCTAGTAAATTTATTTTACGTTAGTATTCCAGTAAGATGGCAAATTTAATCTGCTGCATAGATGAACTCTTTTTTTTTTTGCATTCATGGTAACAGATACAAAAAACTAAAACTTATTACCCTCAAAGACTTTTCGATTATGAAACATTACCTTCTCTGTAAGATTAAAAAATATTCCCGAAGTATAATCGTTTCTACGCAAAAGAAGACATACAAGGGATGGAAAATCATGGTAATCAGCAGTGGATTACACATGTGATGGCGAAAGCGCCCTCATTAATGAGTTCCGTGTGTTTTGTGCACTAATGATGAGATTTCTGGCAGCCAAAATGACAAAAAAGGTAGGCTTTCCGTCATGTAACAACCAGATAATTCTGCTGCTTTTATTTGGATTGTGACAAAATTTCGCTGACCTATAGACGAATATTAAAAAAGTATGTAAATATAGCGTACCTCCGCAAAAGTCAAAGCACTGATTTTTTTCCCTTCGTATCTCATAGACTGAGGTATCATAGTTCAAATTTGAAAAAATTCAATCAATTTTACACATAAATTAGTTTAGTTGATCAAACATTTTTCCCCCTACTCTAATTTTAAAACCATTTCATTGAGTAATCTGAATAAGGACTTTAGACGAAAATTGTTTTGCATCACAAACTTCCACAATTATTTTTAGACTTTTCGCTTTCGGCTGTTAATAAGAATCAGCATTTTTGCGTCGTTTTTTATGAAATTTAATTAGTGTCTGCTTTTT
This sequence comes from Vandiemenella viatica, assembly GCA_031002005.1. Taxonomy (NCBI): domain Eukaryota; kingdom Metazoa; phylum Arthropoda; class Insecta; order Orthoptera; family Morabidae; genus Vandiemenella; species Vandiemenella viatica. The sequence continues at coordinate 64,180,562 of JARYHS010013630.1, forward strand.
ATTTACCGCAAAACAAATCTGGCGACAAATATAGAAAATAATAATCATATTTTTCTGTGGGACCACCCTGTAGGTCTACATGTCTTAGAGGGACGAATTTTTTTCGCGATCTCCATCGCTGGATCGGTACTGAAAAATACAATCAAAATTCTTTTGTTCATCCTTACATGGCTGTGTAATTCTCGAGAAACGAACTCCCTATGGTTGGCCCTTCTAATTCTCCAACAAGATGAAAAAAAAAAAAAAAAATATTCAGTATCATGTCACTTTCAACTAAGATTGGTTTAGATAAGATACGATGAGAAGTTTCCTTTTAGATTTTAACATCAGTCTATAACCACCATAATTTTGAGGTCTTTGAAATCTGTTTTGAGTCAAAGAAATAATATTTGGCTAAATAGGATAAGCGAAGAGAACAAACATTTTATAGATAAACTTAAGACAATCCCGTGAGCACATTGTTCGCTGCAGTATATTTTCAAATTTTTGCAAAGGGCTTTAGAAGACTCCACATCAGTAAGCAGGTTGACTACTCGGGTAACCAAAAAACTTTTGTTTTGAATACAATACAAAGTGAATGCTTATCTTATTTGATTTATGACGTACTTACCATGGCATACTTAGTTATTTAGCTATGCAATCATACGGTATGCGTGCCACCACATCGAAATATATTTGCCGTTTAATTGTAATTAATTTTTTTTTTTTTTTAACAAGGGTAAACGTATTACTAAATTTTAACAGGACGTCGCTGTATGCTGTATCTGCTTGTACTGTTAAACCAAGAGTTCGTATCAGCTAAATCAAGTGTTCCCGTATGAGTCAATTGCTCGATTGTCATTCAACAGCTGAGAAACGAATTATCCTTAAAATTACTCACTGTGCCTATTAATAACGCAACGCAAAATGATTAAAATCAAACAAAAAAGTGACGCATTAGCTCTAAATTTTTAAAAAGAACGTCGGGCAAGAAAATCTATTATGAGATTTTTAAGTGCGTTGTAAATGAGTTTATCTCTCGCTCTGCACCACGCAAACTTCAAATTCTACAACAGAGCGACACACCGTAAACAAAACTAAAACAGCACCCATCGCACATGCAACAGAACTGTGAGGAAGCGCTAGCGGGAGGGTGGGAGGATGTTATTAGCTAATTATTAGAGGTCAGTGTTTATGCTTATTATTTAGTTTAAAAACAGCATGGTGCAGCAACAGCATTTAAATATGTGCACCCTGTTCACTTCACGTCTACTGAACTGCATAGCGGTTTCAGAGCAACCGCGGACTACTGTACTGATCGTTGAAATGATTATCGACTTCTGCCTAACTACTCCACACGAATAGTCAGTTCACCCGCTCGAAAAATATCTGTCGCGAAACTCTCAGTCACATATGTCTGTTAATGCTATATAAAATAAAAATACTGGGGAATAAAGGTACGAAAGAGCAGAACAGCGTTTTGTTCGTTACGTGACATGTGGAAACCTACCACTGCATACGCACCATAGCCGGTGTGGCCAGCTCGGAACTATATCAAACTATCGGCGGCTGTATCTGAAACACATGCCAAAATTATCTCTGCGATCCATATCCAAGCTCTATTCTATATTCCTCTGTTGTTACCAGACTCGCGTCACAATATCGAGTTAGGCTTCAAGCGATCAGAAAACTATTTCAGAATCCAACAATAAATATCGGTATCATTTTTGAATATGGTACGTGGATGAACTAATCAAAGAAAGCAGACACTAACCGAACAGATCGTAAAGCTAGTTACGAAAACAGTGCACGCCCTTTACACTACACACATTTCAGGTACAAACAAAATATTGTCTGAGGGTACAATACTCACCACACATACGGTTTCGTAGAAAGAAACATTAAATTAGCAACACAGCAGGTTCCACGTGTTTTACACACACTGTAATCTGGTCGTCTACCAATCCTCCTTACAGGTTTTAAAAAGAATCGACGATTGCAAATCTGTTAACGCCGCTTTACGTCTCCCGCTGTCACTTAAACAGTTGAAAAGAATCGTAGACAGACTTGTCGTAAGGAAAGCCATCTCAGCCGAACAGTGGCTATTATATCAATCCGAGTAAAATGAGCACTTTTTCCCGAGCAGAAGTAAAAATGACTGCCGGCGAGGGCAGCCAGCAGTTCAGCTAATTCGTGGTCCGGGCGCGGCGCGGCGCTGCGAGCGGCAGGCGGAGCGGTCCGTGTCCCCGCCCGCCGCGCCGTCTCCATGGCGACGGCCTCGTCATTGGCGCGCGAGAGTGCGGGCGCCGTGGTGGGGGTACGCTGCCCCCACCACTGCCGCCGCGGTGTCCATTTGCTATTTCATGTTCCCAAACTTTAGAAGGCACTTCAGTTTGATCATCGAAAGCTAAATAGTGCGTCCCCCTCTCTTGGCCAAACAAGAACGCGTCGCGTCGTCTAGCGGCCCCCACGTGATCCGTCCACACACACACAGACACGCACGCACGCACACAAACACAGAGAGCGGCACAGTCGCAGGTGGACCTCCGCGACGGATGTTTGTTTTGGAATCAGTGCGGGCAGCGGTGACTGTTTAGCGCGCGGGACCTGTTGCTGCGAGCGGCCGGGCGCTGCCAGTCGCCTGCTGGCTGGCATGAGTGCGTAGCGGGCGGCCCCGTCATGCTGTCGCAGAAGCTCTACTCGGACGCGGTCGCCGTCGGCTCGGCGGCCGTCGGCGGCGGCGGAGGAGGCGGCGCCGGGGGTGGCGGCGGCGCCGGGGGCGGCCAGGCCATGAGCCCCATGCCGCCCGCCTACAGCGTCAACTCCATGGGCTGCGTCTCCATGGGCAATCTGAACGCGCCGCAAGGCTTCGGCTCCAACATGCTGGGCGGCGCCTCGGGCATGAGCTCCATGGCCGCCATGAATGGCAGCTGCATGTCGCCGTCGTCCGCCACCATGGGCTACGGAGCCATCGGCTCGCCCATGGGCAACATGAACAGCGTGGGCTCGTGCATGGGGGGCATGGCGGCCCTCAACGGCTACGGCGGCCCGCTGGCGCCCATGGGGGGGCGGCGCGGGGGCGCCGGTGCACTCGCGCGCGCCCGGGGGCGGCGCGGCGGCGGTGTCGGACCTGGGCGGCGGCGTCGGCGGCGGGCTGGGCGGCGGCGACGCGGCCTCGCCGGGCGCCCTGCAGCGCGCCCGGCGAGGGGAGACAAGACGTACCGCCGCTCCTACACCCACGCCAAGCCGCCCTACTCCTACATCTCGCTCATCACCATGGCCATCCAGAACGCGCCCACCAAGATGCTCACGCTCTCCGAGATCTACCAGTTCATCATGGACCTGTTCCCGTTCTACCGGCAGAACCAGCAGCGCTGGCAGAACTCCATCCGCCACTCGCTCTCCTTCAACGACTGCTTCGTCAAGGTGCCGCGCACGCCCGACAAGCCGGGCAAGGGCAGCTTCTGGACGCTGCACCCCGACTCGGGCAACATGTTCGAGAACGGCTGCTACCTGCGGCGCCAGAAGCGCTTCAAGGACGACAAGAAGGAGGCTCAGAGGCAGTCTCACAAGCAGCAGCAGCAACAGCAGCAGCAGCAGCAGCCGCAGCAGCAGTCGCCGGGCGCGGCGGAGGGCAAGAAGTCTCCTCCGGACGAGCACGGGCACCACGGCCACCACAAGGCGGCGCACCAGCACGGGGACAAGGACGGCGCGCTCGGCGCCATGCTGGGGCTGCACGCCGTGCCCAAGGTGGAGGGCTCTGCGGACCCCATGGCGGGGCTGCTGCACCACGGCGCGGGCGACCTGTTCCAGCAGCAGCAGCAGCAACACCAGCAGCAGCAGCACCAGCAGCAGCAGGAGGAGCTGGCCGCCATGATGGGCCGCTGCCACCCCGCCGAGCTGCTGCACCACCAGCCGCACCACCAGGGGCTGCTCGCCGGCCACCACCACCACCACCACCACCACCACCACCTCAAGCAGGAGCCGTACGCCGCTGCCTCGCACCCGTTCTCCATCACGCGCCTGCTGCCCGACAAGGACTCGTCCAAGGTGTACGACATGGCGTCTCAGTACGGCTACGGGCCGCTCAGTCCCGTGCACTCGGCCAGCGACGCCGCGGCCGCCGCCGCAGCCGCCGCCGCCTACTACCAGAGCCCGCTGTACCACGCCGCCGCCGCCTCCGCGCCGCCCCCCGCCGCCACCTCCTTGTGACAGTACCCGCTCGCCTAGACCTGCCCGCCCCCGTAAGTAAAGGCGAGCGACGACTGTGATAGCGGTGCGAACGATCGACGGACGACTCACGAAATCTCTTACGGTTTTAATTTTTATACACTGGCGTGTTTGTATGTAAGTGTGCTAGCTGGTAGTGTCCCGCGGTAGGCCTTCTCGCCCTTCCCGCCTGTCTCGTCTCTTGGGACTGTGATAGTGAGCACTCACTTGCCTGATAAAAGTCGTTACCTTAGGCGAATGCGACGTTTCAATTTAATGACCACTGTTTCTCCGCATTCAGATCTGATTGTTCTTTTTTATGGAATGATATTATATATATATATTAAAAAAAAAAACAAAGTGTGTGGTGGTTTTACTAAAAATCGTACTATGTACGGACAAGTGTCTTCTCGTAATCAGTGACCAAAGTAGCACGTACGGAGTGAATCTCAAGGTAGAGAAGGCCTATCCTGACTTAGAATGCCGACTCTCACCGTTGTATGTATTCTGTTGTCCTCTTTTCTAATTGCTAATTTAAGTTGACGGTTTACATTTGTAAAATAGCGTAATATCTCATCAAAAGCAACTTTAACAATTATTATAAACGCGGGTCGAACGCCCGTTGTACAAACTGTACTTATTTTGTTGTTATCATCACCACCACTTCTAGCAATATATTCGTTTCTGGAATAATCAAATATTTGTTGGTACTTTTTCTTTCATTCCACCATACCTTATTTTAAATCAAAACCTTTTCCACTCACAGCTGTGATAACTCTAAACAAAAATAATATTAATTGTGACTGAAATATTTTGTCTATGAAACAATGAATAGCAGCCTTCGGGGATTGATAAAATTTTGTTTTAATCAAATTCTACATTCACTAAAGGTTTCTGTTGCTCGTTCTCATTGACAAAACTCAACAGTTAATACATAAAAAATGTGATCACTAACGAAACACTTTTTCTCATGTTTTTTTTATGCATTATCTACTAAGTCTTTTAGTGATCGTTTCCTACAGAATTTAATAACTTTTAATATTATTTTGTAATTTTTTTGAAAAGTTCAAATTATTTTGCAGTTTATTAGATTCGTAAATGTGTTTTTCCATGCATATAACTTCAATACTTCGATATACATTCACGGTCTTCAGGTAGATTCATTTGAAATCCCAGATAATGTCTTTCTCTTTGCTCCTACAAATATCTGATTCAACTAAAAGTATTAGTTATTATTTTATTTGATGAGTGTAACTCAGGTTTGTTTTCTAATGTTTTGGAATGCTGATTACACAACAAAAACTTGATTCACATATTTTTTCCTTACTGAGAGAATTTAGTACTCTTTCTGGTTAAAATGTGGTTAGGCAAAAATGAAAATACATATTTTATACGGGAATTTATTTGGTGGGTGCTTGTTTGAGTTTGGCCTAAACGATCAGAAGGAAACGTTTGAAGAATGTAGTAGCTTTACAAATAATTTCTGTGTCTATTATTGCAAGACTTCTTATTTAAAAGTCAGTTGGTAGTGTTCTGTCATGTAATGGTACTATCGCAACCTCACAGATTGTGTATAACGATTCTAACACTACAGTAAAAGCTGATCCTGAAATCGTCTCAACTACTATATATAATGTTAAAGATATGTGATTATTTTAGGCAATTTCTTCTGCTTGTTAAAATAACTGAAAAGAATATATAACTAGTGGTTAGATCTTTATTTGTAGAAATTGCTATCTATTGGAGCACCACACAGCAAACAAAGTGATAGAAAATTATAACTGCTATGACAGTAAACAAAAAAACCAAGTCAATTTAATAAAATCATGAAAGTACAAAAACAAATCTTAAAACCAGTATTCATTTGAACGACGCTCCTCATCAACACTCGCAGGTAAATTTTTATTTCAGGCGTTGAAATTATTGTAGGAAGCCATAGACTAAATTATTTGTTTGGTTACTTTCAAACTGTCTATAGGATATTGTGGGCATTTCACAAACAATGTTTTCATGAGTTGTTTGTGTTTGAGATGTGTCTTTATTCCCATAATTTCGTCCGCGTTTTCCAATATATTATTTTGCTTTCCGAGAAGATTTTAGATCTTATCATGTGTATTTTGTCCTCTTGTATCTTTAATCCTATGTCTAGGCCGTCCCTCACCCTATTCATATTATGGTAAAAATGCACTGAATATTAATCAAGTCAGAACACATTCTTGTTTATCTCCGATTCAAATTAATAACATTTTATTTTTGCGCTACTTAATTTACCTTTCTTTTCTGATAATTGCCAAAAATTTTATCCACTTGGCATTTTTTTGTAGTTTTTACACTATCTAAAAAAGATGTATGTTTTTTGGGGGGTTTATGACTTTTGTTTACTGTCAGATTCAATTCAAGAGATGCTAATCTCGTTCGTTAGCTTATCTTGGAAATGAAGTCTTCTATCAATAATTTCTCTGTGTTTGTGACAATTGAAAATTTTTGCATTATCAGGATTATTCTATGGCGCTCTTTACAATTTGTTGATTTGATTTCATTTACGTTTTTATTTCAGTATAAAACTACTGTCGCGTTATTTAAAACTCTAAACAGACTGTATTTGATATAATTCGGCTTTCACTTATTAGTTATTTTTGGTGCATTGTTATTATAACAAGCCTACCCGGAGCTAACTCAAAATTCTTTTCTCATTAAAGTAGAACGTTGGTTTTTATAATTTCCTGTCACGTGAATTCTATTTTATTTGTAAAGTACAAATATACAATTTTTATGTATTCTTTCGATTTGTTTACATTCTCAACATTACCGTTAACGAAAGAGAGATCTGTACTCTGTAATGAAAGCTTGGTTTGCTGCTTATGATCTTGAGAGTAAAGTTTAAAATGTAAAAGTACCAGGTTTGCATGTGTCTCGACATATTCCCAGCTATAAAAGGTTTTTAGACGAGAAGAAAGTAAAATAGTCGATTCTAACTAGAGGGAACTGTGATTTCGCCCTTGCATCATTATTATTTTTGGTTTTTGCGTGAGATAAATAATTTTGGAACCGTCTTGTAGAACTATTAAAACATATTTGTATGCTTTGGTGGGAATAATTCATACTAATCAGGAATAACATATTTAGTTTGTTTTACAGACACAAGGAAACGAAAATCAGTTTTCATATTATACGTGTTAGCCAATTAAAAATCTTCCACATCCAAATTTCCCTATAAAAATGGACGACAAAGTTCTTCTGTCTTATTCACTACGATTTTAACTTCCTATCCTGGCAGCTGGTTTGCTCAATATGGCTGCAGATCGGTATTAACTAATTGTGTTCACATCAAAGACGAACGCCACTACAACACATTAGGTTGCAAGATGATTACTGCAGTGAAGAGATTTTAACATTCAAGAATACTTCGTTAATACGAGAAGTTCAAAATGCGAAGGTAAGCAATTTTTATCCACAATAGAAAGGTACGTGTTCATAAGTGTCGAATGAGCCCGCACGATGAGAAATGTCGGCCATATTCGCTCTCCAACAAGACAGATAATACAATCTAACTCGCATATTGTGAGGAACGAACGCTTGTCTCTCGTTTCATTTCTTCAACACACATTTCTGAACACATTCTAAATATTTTACTTACTTTTAATGTAGAAAATGGACAATCTGTCAAACAAATAGGTACATTCACCTATATTAACAAACAAGGTCGAACCCGGAATTCAGTCACATCCGACAGGAATAAGGAGATTTTATTAAACATTTATATATTATTTTTTTTAGATATAGAAAATAGAATATTTTAAATTTTAGGATAAAATTAACTGGAAAAAACTGTGGAATGAAACAAGCCCGAGTGATGGATTCGAAGTTTCTAACTGAATATTTTAGTAGCATTAAACAGGAAACTCCTTTATCTCAAACTGAAAATATAACTAAGGGATTGTGCCCGGGGCACAGTGGTAGTCCATAATGAAACCATGTCGTGCAACAACGGAAATGGGCCTCCTCCTTGTTCACTACATTTCTTAAAATTGTCGTATAGGCCTAATACTTACACCCTTTGATTACATTTATTAAAAACTGGTACCAGGATTATTTACAAAAAGCTATTCGTACGACAGTCTCTAACGTTTCTTTTTACTAACAGAGAGGATCTGTTGTTAAGGGAATTTATTTTTAATAGTAAGATACGATTTCAAATATTGTGGAACGTTATCTCTCCGCTAAGCGACCAATCACGAATTTTATTTATCGACCACTTCCTCTGATCCATCTTGTAAAGCTTTAAACTCCACATCCTACATATCTTCTTTCAAATGATGTTTTTTTTCTACGTTTGGTATCTGTTAACATTTGAAACGTCGTTCTTGAGTTTGGATAGATGATTCAGGTTGAATGTAGAATCTCCCAGTTGCTTTCTCTCTACGGAAGCGTCGTAACACGTCTAACTTACGGAAAGAGAAAGCAACGCCGTTACTAGAATCACAAGGTGTGAGTAAGTTTCGTGCACGATACTGAAACCATAAAAACTGCGTTATAGCGAACTGTAAACACAGATAGGGATAAGCTCAGTTATAAAGTGAGAATTGAACAGCAGGAAAACAGGTTTAACGTTAAGTAGTTTCAGTTTGGAGTAACGCTATGTTGGTAAAGTATGTAATGTGTTTGAGTACAGAAATGAGAAACAAGTCTTTAAAGCTCACAGCGCTGTGTAGCGTTGTTGATGGCTAGGCAGGGCAGACGGCGGCGCCTGCGGCGAAAATTAGCGGTGACGTCACCGACGACAGGCCAAGCAGCAGCACTTTAGTCTCCTCAAGACGAAACTAAGATGTTCCTTCATGTCGCCATGCTTGTCTTCATTTTCACCTCCAGCACATATAGCCAACAGTTTAGGGCGAGAAAATCATGGAACTTGTAGCCTAGGATTCGGCTCCATCTGCTATTAGATTGAAATGCAAAAGATTTTGCTGTTTTCGCAGCCGTCATATTAACGTAAATTGCTTACGGGATTAACGCTGCGATGAAATACTCCTCCTTCTTCTACCTCTCGACGTTTCGACCAGGGCTTAGGTCTTCTTCAGGGGCCAGTCTGTAACAGATTCGGTAGACGGCCACTGAAGAACACCTAACTAAGCCCTGGTCGAAACGTCGGGAAGGAGAAGGAAAAGTATTTCACCGCATCGTTAATCCCGTAAGCAATTTAAGTTAAGATTGAAATGCTGTTTTTATGTATCATTATGAGTAGCAGAAAACGACTCTACCTGGTTGCCTATCAAAATGTGGTCGCACAAACGTTTTATGTTCTTTACATGTCTCTATTTGAAATGAATTATAATTTATTTAAAAATCAAATGCGCGAAATGTTTTTATTTTTTTTATTTTAATTAAAAATACTTGCGAACATATTTTGATAGTCAATCCGGCAGATTCGTATTATGTTACTAATAATTATACATAAAAATTGCATTTGAATCAAATAACAGATGGACATAGAATCATGCAGCCTGATCTTGGACTATTAATGGTAATGCTCTGGGATCGTAGTATTTGTATTTCCCATTCTAGGCTGTTTTTTTAAAGCTTGTATTAGTCCGTTTTAGGCATACAGCCACCGTCATTGTTTTAATTCATAATCCTAGCACATGTGTGCGATTTATTTCAAATTAATATTATACTCAGAGGACAGGACTACACAAAACTTAACCAAAACACTCTTACCCGAGGCAGTAATCGAACCGCTTACCTTCAGCACGATGTCGGTGTCGGCAAATACCAAGTTTCCGAACTGATTCAGTCGTAAGCCCAAAAACAGTAATATTTTCCGTTTGGTCCAAAAACGGTGACATCGCTCAGTGGATTGTTCTTGAAGGTTCGAGTACTTTACTTGATGACATGGGACTTTTTTTCCCTAGACCCGGTTAACGCACTCTTGTCCAGTCAAATGGCAAACACACCGAAACTTTTACATCACACGCTCAACCTAGGCTTAGCCAGAGTTTTGCTTTGAAATGACATATTTAGATGGTATTCTATATTTACCATGTACCTCGCAAGTTATTGACCGACTGGTATTTGCTTCGCGACAACTTTCACCTGCGCCTTTAGCGATTAGATAACCCCGCTCGTTTATTTGCGGCGTACTGAACAGTTCACGAAGTCAGCAGAAGACTCCGAGGGACAGCAGTACTTCAACAGAAAGCTGATCGCCAATTTAGATACGACGAAACTAAATCTTACAAAACTCGATTTAATGAAGAGAACTACAGAATTTTTATTTGATAAATGATTAAGAAATGTGTATTCGCTGTTTAAGGGCAGTTTTAAATTGCTTCAGAGTTTAAGAAAGGCATCCGAGAATACTTAAACATCATTTAGTTTTTCCACATTTCTCATATCTGAGCTCATGTGAACCGAACATAAGTGTGATACTAATGAAACGGGAAAGGTGTTTAAAATAGTAAAGGTTAGGGAAAGTAAGTCCGTCACTTAGGAAGGGGAACGGACACGACATTGAAATACTCCCACTTAACACCTTACTCACATGGAAGCGTACGAAGGTGCATACACAATGCGGTGTTATTTTCACGTTGCGGGGAGTTTTTTTTATGTAGCAACGGCTAGAAGCGAAATCCAGATAGAAAGCGTTGACACGTGGACTGTGGCCGGGTTAGTTTTGAGACTCCGCGTGGAGTAATCACAGCAGACAGCACGGGAGGCTTGTGCTCTAGGACCAGCCGTTACAGTGAGATCCCGTTGGAGGCGGCAGCTAATTAGAAGCAGTTAGCTGCCTCGTCCTCGCTTTTATTTGAGCGCACGCAGCAGCTCTGCACGTATGCAGCCGCAAAAACCTTCGCAACTATCAAAGTTACAATTATGATGACATTATCACAATCATAGAGCGAAGTATGGCTTTGTTCTTTTTGCTGTGATATAGACTGCCTCAATGAAACCACATATACTGTGGAATTATTAACGTTTATAAATACGTATAATTCGTTCTTTTGAGCTCAACAATATCCGCCTCAATAAACACACCTTTATTTTGACTACAAATAACAATAATAAAAATAATCCTGCCAAATATGTGATACAATTTGCTGGTGGTAGTTTTGAAAATCTTGTAATAAGTTATGATGCATTGCTTCATATATTTACGAAATTTAATTGGTTCCACACTTCACTTATGTTCCATGAAGCCAGCATAACTTGGATACTAAATACACATCAACACCCCTAGTGAGAGAAGAACGTAAGAGAATGAGGGGCTGCAAAGGAGAACAGCTAGATTTATAAAAGATTTAGTTGTTTTCGCAGCTAGATTTGTTTGAGAAGAATATAGTGAGTAACCGAAAAGATACAGGAGATGGATTGAAATTCAGTGGAAGACGGGAGGAGTGTGAAGAGAGCGTTGGGAGTGTGCAGGGCGTATATTGGTGATGAGGTTTGCAAATATATTGGTAGGAGACTTAAAGAATGTTGTATCGAAAAGAATACATGACCATGACCACAAACTAGAACTCGATTTCTGGCGGAAAATTATCTGTTGTGGGTATAGGGTCAGGGATTGAAATTAATAACCAAGAAAAGTGTTTAATAATTTACCAAGAACACTGAAAGAATATAAAATCAGATTTCGTAAAAGGAAAAAGTAGGTGCATAAATTTAATTCAAAAAAATTATTATAAAAAACAACAAATGAAAAAAAAAATAAATGTGGGCAAGGAAATTGCCACCAGAGCATAGTATCAATCCTAACTAAATTACAGTTCTTACGATTAAACATTTTTGATGATTTAAATATTAAACATAGACTCATCAGTTATTTCACTGAACCAATTATATTATGTATGAAGCGTTGCACTCTGGTGTTTTCCGTATTACGTAAAGCGATTTCACATTTAGGAAGGAGTATGTTCACAACAGTATGGCGAACGGGAGGATTCATCACCAACGGCTAACCGGTGAAAAGCTCTTGAAATCGCGTGATGTGTATAAAGTTATTACCACTAACAATAATCCCAGGGGAGTTACAAGGAAAACAATCGCGGTAGGTGCTTCGCTACGTTCATGTGGCGAAAACTTGAAACGTTCTTAGTTCGGCGCATTCACATTTCTGTAGTAGCCTACATGCAAATAAAAAGTTATCTCAACTTGTTTCAAGCAAATTCTTAACGAATATAGAAGATATTCAAGCCTCGAAAACTAGTTTCGGTAGTTATGTGAAAGGTTCAGTTTCATTATATATGGCTTATGCTGTTTTTCTCCCAAAAAAATTGCAATTCTACCTCGGAACATAATGTATGCTGTATTGCTGTAGCTATTATACTCACAATATCTTCTCAGAGGCCAGAAATTACAAGACACTGTTGTAAGAATGATTTTTCTGTCTAAATAAAAATATTTTCCGCTTTCAAAATAGCAACATATGTATGCCTCTATCAGAAATTATAGTAAATTGTTCCTTTGTTAACGTACACCTAGAGTTTGTGGTTGTCTAACGTGAATGTTTTAGAGTAGTAAATTAGTATTAATATTATTACGACTCAGAACGTTATCATCTGTATCTAATTACAATCATGGTGGTCAGGGAATATTGTCGGTACCAATTCAGATGTTAAACCAACAAAAATTTTAATTAAAGTGCATGGCTGTACCTGCAATACTGAGCATGGAAAAAATAAAAAAAAAAACTTGTTAAAAAAAAAATTAGCTGCCAGTTACGAAAGCCTAGAGTTTCAGGAAAAAACTACCGGTATTGCTAAAATCTGTTGACAAAACACTAAGTCGTTAAAGCTACAGAGTTGGCAAATAATCGTTGCAGGGAGACTTGGAAGAGTAAAAGATTTCTTAAAACCTCGAACAAGAAAGTTTGAGGACACTACTAAGTACACATTCCGACAAAGTTCCGGATTGAATGTTTATTAAAGTCGCAAGAAAAAAATGGTTGAGAGACGCCAGCATACTGCTTTGATGTACACACAAAAGCTAAACTTTTTGCTCCAATACCGGATTTTTTTGACCGCGAAGAACAATTTTTTATGAGATAATTAAGAAGCGCTTGCGTTTGCACGTCTCCATTCGAATAGGTCCTGCCATCCACATCTCAACGGCGTCATGTTCTTCCAAACAATTTATTTACCTCGCTGTGTGACCAGAAACAGAACGCGGCACTTACACTATGCGCTGGCTAGTATAAGCTTCCTGTAGGCGCTTTCCGTCTGATTCTGTGGGTGCAGTGTGTAGTTTCTTACACGGAACGAGTCCTCCACGTCATAATTTACCTCTGTCACTAACGAAAAACCGCCTAAAAATTGTAGCAAATAATCTCGCGCAGCCCTCGTGTTCAAAGTGACTGCAGAAAAAAAAAAAGAATTACTAAATATAATACTCAAATAAGTGCTTAAAAACGATTATTTAGTCCTAGATGTAGCATGGAAACGAATATCCTTCCTGAAGCGGCTTATATTATAGTTTCACGCGTTTCTCCAGTGCCACTAAACAGAGACAACAGTCTGAATAATATTATCGAAACGGAGGAGCACTGTGAAAAGCTGTGGTTAACAAGGAATCAAGGTAAGGGTTAGGTACTCACAAAAAAATCGATTATAATGTGGAGAAGCAACTGCTTATTAAAATCCTTAAGTGTAAAAATCTTGACAAAATATTTGATGATAAATTCATCTTCGCAGGTGGAAGGAAGAGGTTTCAAAATTCTTCATTTATTGAAGAGGGAAATCAGAGAAGTGAGGGGATTGGTATGAATACGATAGTGTATTATGAATGCAAATGCAGGAGTTTGAGGGAGTGCAAAGGAGGGCATATATATTTGTCTATGAAATTACCGCATAACGCAGTCAGTGACTTATGTTAAATGAGCTGGAATGTGATTCACCGGAAGACAGGAGTCATTAGAGTGGACAAAGTGTACGCTGGCGGTGATACTAGAAGCGAAATAGGAGTAATGTATGGAAGGGAAAAAACCACCTGAACCACAAACTAGTACTCGATTTCAGGCATAGGAGAATAGGAGTATTTTTTTATACCCTGAAACAAAGTTTTGTTCCAATTGTATTGTTTAAAATGAAGCAAGTAAAAGTTCTCTTATAACAATTTAATGTCCATTTATAAGAATACTAGCTGTTACCCGCGACTTGGATATACAAAGCTGAAAGTTACCTAAGATATGTCGGCATAATATGACGGGAACGCTATCGATATACCATTCTACCGTCGAACCTGTCTCATGATTAAAACTGTTATTCATTTCCTTCCTAAAGATACAAGTAATACCTTGTCATCGGTGTACACATAAAGTTGTCAAAATGTAACAAAAAGACGGAAACTTACTTTCGCATATTTAACATTATTAGTTTAGATCATACACAAACTGCTTGTGGAACCAGTATACCGTGAATAAAGTAACCGCTTAAGGCACTCTTCCACCGCCTACAATTTGCCACGCATTCCAGCCCTCAATTTATGGGACCTACATTTCAACATGGTATCCTTACTACAAAATCCTAGGGTTGGCTCAAACTATGAAAAACAATTCTTAACATTTTTTGCTTCCAACGGGGTTTGAACGCGGAGACTCACGGGAAATTTCTTAAGAAGCAGGCAACTTATCCACTACGGTACTAGATCTCATTGTTGTTTCAGAGACGTATAGATATTATGCGGCTATCTGTCACAGGTCAGATAGTTTTCATAATTCAATGATAATATGTAGCCTATTATCTATACAGAAAATAGTATCCTAATGTCAAGCTTCTCCTTGTCAAATTTCATCACGATCAGATTAGCCCAAGAAACGTAACAAACAGACAGACAGAGTTCCTCTCACATTTATAGTATTGGTATAGAGTACCGTCGTTCTTCGCAATTATATGGTACTTTACTTTAGAATCTGAAAAACAGGAAAAAATAAATATGTAGCCTGCTCGAAGATAAGAAACATGTAATGCCCAAAATATAGACACTTCGGCAAGCCCATGATGTGTGTACATAATATGAGCGTGACTGGACTGTACCGAGTAGCAGAGCTGAGAGACGGAACGACAGGCTTCAACACAGGCTGGCTACTCCATATGAAAACAGCTCTGTCGCGATTTAACTTCTGTACTCATAATCATTTTAAATTTGAAAACTATACCAAGTTTTCAAAACATAGGTTCAATTACATTTTACTCATATCTTCTCAAATTCATTAATCACCACCACCATGCAGTCATGAAAAAGGAAGAATCTCCTGTCTCCATGTCTTCCACTTTACAGCTGTTTCGTATTTCAACGATTGTTTGGAATCGTGTCGTTGCCCATTCGTTCTAAGTCGTTATACCAGTACTAATTGTACCCATTACATGGTTATTTCAAATAATCGTTCAAAAGTAAAATTTCCAATAATTATTTTTGTTGTTGTTAGGTATTTGCCGATAAAACCCACTGTCAGTTTTCTTTTTTTGCACTCGCACAGGGTAATAGTGGTAAACAACTGATTTATTTTTCACTCCCTTCTGTTTTCTTATAATAAGAAAACGCAATACGTTTTCTTAATTAATAAGTTTCTTCTATAACTGTTTGTAAAGTGACCTCTGTAACGTAATTCGGTAAGTCCATTTTTAAACCTGTCTCTCGTTTATTTTTGACGTCATTCTTAGAAAGCACTATTACTTTCCTATTCAGTCTTCGTGAATATTTTGCAGTTATTGGAGCAAGTGTAAAATCACAGTTCAGATTATGTAAAAGGCTTTGCACTTAATGCATCCATTTCTGTTGTCGATTTGTAAGTTTACGGATGACTGTTTCAATCAAGGCTTACGCAATCGATGCAATTACCAGTACGTATCCTGCTATTACTATCATGTACTTAGGCACTATGTCGCAGCCTTTTATAAATTAGTATTCATTATTTTTTCGAATGCTGTTTACTGCAAAATAATAAGCCTCTCATCAGAATTCATAATTACTTCAAAAGAAGTTCATTTCCATCTCCAATTTTACGCACAAAATGGTTTCGGAGTTTCGATAGATTTTCTTTGTCAGCGCCGTTGCCTGACTGCTTGATACTTTGTTGATTCCAGATGTTTTACCAAATAGCATTTCATGAAATTTACATTTCTTTGATGGCGCTTACAATTTTTTTGTGTCCACATGTTTTATCCGTTTCTTCGATTTGTTCTTCATTCCACTGTTGACATTAATATATTTTTTTGTCGACCCATTCTTCTTCTTCACTTACATTAAGATAAATAATTATGATTTCTATCCACAATCCGAACTTTTAATTTGATTTCATCTTGAAACATGGAATCTTTTTTCCGTACTAATATTCAGTGTTGTCTCTTTTTTTGTTGTAATACACAGTTTTGGACTCAATCTACAATAGTTTTTACAGTAAGCTAGACTTCAAGTTATAAAATCGGATATTCAATATATATATGTAAATGTTAATTGATACGGAGCGCATGTTGCGTTGGCAACTTTCTTACATATCTATTTTCGCTTTTTTTTGTTTTTTATCTGAAATTCTTTGATTATAATGCCTCAAGCCAGGTATTTTGTCGTTTACATATTTGAATTTTAAATTGTTTCAGTGCTTTTTCTGAACTATTCACTACATCTCTTGGCAGATGCTTTAAAACTTTAATCATATTTTTGCACAACATATTTTAATTGGGAATTTATGACAGATGTATTAAGATATATTCTGAACATGTACTTTGTAATTTAGTATTAAACTGGAATTAAATACTTTTATTTATAAATGTTCCTCAATATTATGAATATTGATTGAAAAAGAGAGACGTAAATGATTATAATTCATTTGCGATTGGTTTCAAAATAGAAAATCATCTTTAAATTTCATATTGAAATCTTAGGTTTTATGAATGTACTTAGAGGATGTTTGGCATTAAATACATGTATAAAAGTAGGATAAATTATTCTTTGGCAAGTAGGAATGCTAAAGTTTAACTATAAATGACGCTACTGAGCCTTACATATTAGGCCTATAACAGCTATTTAGGTCCTCGCGTAGCAGAATTCAAAGTGTTTAAGAAGCTTGTTGAGTCGAGTCCCGTCTTCAGTAAGGAGTCTTTTCAGGTGTAAATGGCAACATAAGAATTCAATACGTCTAACCTGGGTGTGACAGCAATTACACAGTTGCCGACATCGTTTTGAAGACCTTTCTCAACACACGAATGTAAATCAATTCCTGCTGTAGTAGGCACCATATCCAAATAAATTCATATCGTCAACATCTACATTTCGTAAATTGCAGTGGAAACCAGTACAGAAGTATCTTTCTGGCAATATTTCTTTGAAATTCTGCTCCATCTATAACAAGCACAACAAATAGTTTCTAATAGGCGTGTACTTGGTAAGTGTTCGAAGTTTATCCAAACATATAAACTGGATTGTATTTGAAATAAAATTTTTAATATGCTCTTCGAGAGTAGATTTCTGATCAATGCAGTTTTTCGCTATAGGTGTGTAACAGCAGTATTACGGAGCATTGTGGGTGAGTGGTAACGCTCTGGCCTGGTTTCCAACGGTTCGAATCCCCGTCCGGGCATCCAGATTTGGGTTTTCCATGGTTTCCCCAAATCACTCCACGCGAATTCCGGGATGCTTCGTTCAAAAGATCATGGTCGAAATCCATCCCGTAAAGCAATAAGTAAAAAAAAAAAAAAAAAAAAATAAACTGGTTTTGAGAGGACGCGTGTTCATATCCCCATTCGGGTATTCTGAATTCTGTTTTCCAAGGTTTTCAGAAATCACTCCACACAATTGCCGGGATGGGTCCTTCAAAAGGCCCTGGACGCATTCCTTCCTGCTCCTTGTCCCCACTCGACATAAGCCTCTAATCACGCAAAGCCGGAAGCAAATATCTAAAATTGAAACCCCACTTAATTTCACATGTTATGAAGTTTTATTAGAAGTCTTTTCCACATATCATAATGCTTATGCTTTGATTCGTAAAGGCGTTATACTTTATATTCTTTCACCGCGGAGACACTTAGCGTAGCTTAGATTTCAGACTACCTTACATTATTGTTTATTTTCCCCAAGAAAACAAGTTTATAACAAGTGAACTGATGAATAATTTACCAAAAACCCTGAAGGAATTTAAAATTAAAATTCGTAAATCGGAAAAGTTAATGGGAGAGGAATTAAACAATAAAATTATGTAAGATAATTAAATAAGATAAAAAGGAGTAATCATATAAGTAAAGGAACTTCCAACGAAACGTGTGCTCCATCGCAATTAAATTCGTAATAATAATAAAATATTTTTTCCGTTTTTCTTGAAAAACTTCTGTCTTGTTTTCTATTTTTTTCTTTAAATTTAAATTTACATGCCAGTATTTAAAAACTCTGAATTTAGAAAAATTGCAAAAACAACTACAGTGCTAAATTTTGTATTTGTTTAAAGCTGACTTAAAAATGTAGAGGTTTTTGAATTTATCTGTCCTAACCACCGTAAGCTGTAGGAAATAAATATTTCTTTTAAAAAAACTTGGATGCCGTGAATGAGATAGAATACACTTTTGAAAGGTATTCGCTGAGATCAGAATTCAGTGTCGTAGTTTTAATACATTTTATTGGCATCAGATACTAAACAAGATTTATTTTATAGTAGTTTCAGTATAGTTTACGTCAGTAATTAGTTAACAGAAACATATTAGTGTTATATATTGTACGCTGCTTGGGTTCTGCAGAAATGAACAGTTTCTCGAAAACAAACAGTTAAAGAGAGATTACAAGGAAACTCGAAATTAATTACCACAACTTGAAATGAAAGTGTTGATAGACTAAAGCACTGTTGCGAAAGATAGCAGCAATACGATAAGGGGAAAAGCAATTTCGGATATTGCTAGACAGAGAATAGGATAAATTTTCATATAAGATTCTCTAAAACAATGAAAACAGAGGAAAATACCGTGACTGCAGGTATCTTTTGAACAATGATATAATCAGTCCATCTCGCATACTCTGAGGGTTAAAGGAGACAGTCACGTGGAAGCTGTGTTTGGACTACTTGACACAGCGTTTAATGGTCGAAGCACAGCGAAAACCATACGACTCAGCTCCGTACCATCCGTCAGAGAGAACAAGATGTTCAGTGATATTATAAAAAGTCAGAAGTCACTATCAGAGGCCAGGGAAGAGCGGTGACTAAGGCGCACGTACACTCACATACCTTGTTGAGCCCCCCACAGGAGAGACAAGACACTCACTTTCTTATCGATTTTGACCGGACCAGTTGACTAGAAGGTTAGTTCTTATTATGTGGTCCTGATAATACGTGAATTAGAAACCTAAGGCTCTCTTCACACTAAAAGAATTTGGATCAATCATAATCAATCCGAAACGAGGTGAATCTAAGTCACCAAGATTCGATAAGTGCCTTCACACCAGCTGAATCCGCCTTGGTTCAAGGTCGCACGCGATTCCTTCAGTCAGACATGAATCAAGAACCAGACACGATGCATGCGGAGGGTGTGAAGGTTTGGAGATTCGCCTTCGTTCGGATTGATTCAGATTTGTTTAGTGTGAAGTGAGCGTGTTTTCTTACGGCCGCAAGATGCGAGGAACTGGCAGGGTTTCAGCTATAGCCTTTTGAAGGATTCGTCCGGGCATTCGCTTGGCGTGATTATGGGAAAACATGAGAAGTCGAAATGTGTATTGCTGGACGGGGATTCGAACCCGAGTCCTCACGAAGGCGAGGCCACCACGCTCGACGCTGCGAGTATTGTGTCATTACAAGGGGGTTAACAAAACTAGAATCCGTGTAGCAGCCAGGAACAGTAGTTGATAACCATCTGAGGGCGGTTTAACCACCGCGCCTGTTTAGGAGTGGGTTATCTCTTCACATGACTAACGTCGGTCCAGCTCAGTAAAGGGGATGATGACGTGTCCAGGCCTCGTGACTCCCAACCCTCACTACAGCCTGCGAGAGATCCTCCACAGTACCTGCAAGCCCCACAAACTAATTGCCTTCCAAGCCTCATTACTACTTACCAATACATGTTTCCGCTCGAGCAGAATTGTTTGTTCATTCTGAACTCCTGTAAATACAGTCCGCAAGAGATGCGAGCTGATGCGAATTTTCCATTTAGTACCAGCAATGGTTGGCGATGGATTTTCTGTATAACTGAGATGACAAGGAGGTGGCGCTCATTCTGACTGAGACAGTGCAGCTCATTTAATGAGAATTTGTAGTACAAGTAGATTGGCCCGGTAGCTCACTAATTAAAAAAGAAAACTTAAAAAAATGTTTAAGGTGCTTGCTCTTGAGGATCAAGATCTCTGGTTCATATCCAGGTGGGACCAGAGATTTTTAAGAGATCTACTTGATCGCATAATACGAACTATGCCAGGACGTGCCGTGGTCTAGCCACGACAAAGACGAAATTAAGTGTGTAGAGAAATTTCCACCACAGCGTGAGCTCAATCGCAGTAAAATTAAATCCTTTTATTTTTGAATTAGTTGCATCCTTACATGAAAACAATTCCACTCCTACCATCGAAGTTCGATTTCAAAATCCATTTTAAATTATTTTTTTTATGAAACCTTTTTGTGGAGCTATTGAGTTAAGATGCTGTTTCTGTGGACGATAATTCTTAGTCACTTATGTTGAGTTACCAAATGGCAGTTTTCATTACCACACACTTATCTATAGGGAAGTAAGATGCTCTGACGATTGCTTAGAAATTCAGTGCGATCTGAATGTTATTTGGGAATGGTGCCATAAATGGCAGTTTACAATTAACTGCAAAAAGAACAAGGCAATGCAAATAAGTAATAAAAAGACCCCGTTTTCTCACGAGTACAAAGTTAACAATACAGTTGTTGACACTGTGGATTCCTGAAGTATCTACAAAGCAACATGAAATGGGACTTGCACATAACTTCCGTTGTAGGCAAAGCTAATTCTAAACTACCATTCATAGGTCCTATTTTGAGAAGTCGTAATGCTCATACAGAGGAAATAGCGTGCAAAAAACACTAGTGTGTCCGAATTTGGATTACTGATATGGAGTTTGGGATCCGTATCGCAAGGGATTGATTGACACGTTAGAGAAAGTAAAGAAGAGAGCCGCTCGATTCGTGATTGCTAGTTACAGTCCTTACGAAAGTGTCAGGGAGTTGATACGTGGATTGGACTGGGATTGTTTTGTGGACAGACCGTCGTTTTCGTTTGAATTTGTTGGAGAATATGCGAAAATTTTTAATTTACGAGTGGAATGAAATACTTCTTTCGCCAGCCTATTTAGTTCGCCATGACAGGAAGGACAAGGTTAGAGAAATAAGATGCCATACTAATATTTTTATGTATTCTTTCTTTCCTCGTTCTGTTCGGGATTGGAATGCACAGAATTAGGATGGTGCTTAGCACCCTCTTCCACTCACAATATTTGTGAATTGCAGAGTATAGATGTAGATGTAGACAATGAGCTGTACGTGGTTTGAATTTTTTTCACTATTTGCTACAGTCCTATTGACGTGTTTAGATAGACGTGCAATGTAACTGACTGCAGCCTTTATGTGTTGGTACAGGGCCCTCTATTCCATTTACTTCAACCGCAGGGGAGGAAATGTGAAACCACTAGCAGTTACAGTGGAACCACTCGTGAACTATTACCGTCGTCATCACAACGCATCAGGAACGAGGGTACCGTTTGAAAGAGAGCAGACGATATTTAAGATTATAAAAAAAATGATTTCATACCCTCCATTGCATTTTCTTCCCTTCAAACCTTCCATAAAATTTCATCATACAGGACAACAGTAGTACTAACTTTCGAACAATTCATGTTTTGTTCTAAAACTTTCTAGACTGTGGTGTTTCTAGTAGAATTCAGAAGTGTGGTTTAACACTGCATATCTAATAAATCTGCTCTTCATTTGATATTAATCATAGTAAAATCAGTCTTCGTTAGCATAATGACTTTACGTAGTTGAGTGGTTATGAGATATGTAGATGAGGTTTTGTTGACAACCAAACTATTTACTAGCAAGGATTCTTGTGACGACGCATTTTCCAGTTTCATCGACTGAGATATAAGATGCTGCTAAATCACCACGTTGCAGGTATCTTCATATAGATTTTTTTACTTTTTTGTTTATCGCTTCACTCCTCGTTAAAGTCGAGGTTATTAGAGGCCCTAAAGAATTTGACCATGGTCTTTTAAAGGAACCTCTGGACTGATTTTGGGATACCATGGAAAACCGAAATCTGAATGACCGGTAGGAGATTCGACCCCACGTCCTCCCAAATTCGAGGCCAGAGCTTTACCGCCCACATTGTATTACTGGCAAGTGCAGCAGTTTTTTCCAGGCAATTAATTTGTAAATATAGTTTGAAGCCGATTGTCATTTAGTTCATCACTGACATTTGTGCTTCGCAGTAAACCAAATAACCAGAACAGAAAAGCTGTGACAGGGAAGATTTGTGACTGATGAGAAACTAGACGATGCGGGGAACCCTGGCACTCGAAGCTGCCAGATGGCCAACTACTAACTTATACTGTTTTTCACGCCTCTAGGCGAGCGTGGTGGGTGAGCGGCAATGCTCTGGCTATGATAAGGGGGTTCCAGTCCACCCGCGGCCATCCAGATTAGGGTTTTCCATGGTTTCCCACATCACACCAGGCAAATGCTGGGATGGTTCCTTTAAAAGGTCATGGAAGAATTCCTTCCTGTTCCTTGCTCCCTTTCCCGCCTCTAAGGTAGCGTCCTTAAACTACGTGAATTGGTCTGTTGGGGGAGAAGGGGGGGGGTTGGCTGGAAAGCTACGCTGGGCTACGTGGAAGGGAGGGGGAGGGAGAATTCCGAGCCAGGCCACGTAGCTTTCCATTTTTATTTTTTGTCACATTTAAAATGAGGTACAGAACACACAACAGCATGTGAATATTTATTTCCGTCGTTTAACTTTTTTTTTTTTTAACTGCTTAACGTCTCTCTAACAGCGAGGTCTTTAGAGACGGGAAAGGATGGGGGGGCAAGGAATGGGAAGGAATTCGGCCATGACCTTTTTGAAGGAAGCATCCAGGCATTTGCCTAGAGTGATTTTGGAAACCATGGAAAACCCAAATCTTCTGATGTAATTTACGATAGTCTGACAAGAGAAAACAGTACAAAATGTCTTCTGGAATCAATAGGGAATAAAGCTACGTTGGGGGGGGGGGGGGGAGTTAGCAGAAGGCCAAGAAGGAGCCACGTGGTTTATGGACGTTCCCTAATGAGCTCAACGTAGACAAAGTGTAAAGCTCAAAAAAAAAAAAAAAAAAAAAAAAATCGTTCATTGCAGATTTTTCCTTAACTTTATGTTACCTGTTGCAAGTCGTAAAGATAACTATTGTAATGAGTTTCATAGACTGTGCGAGTAGACATACTTTCCTGGCCGGCTCAAGTTGTTCAGCTGTCTCACGGCATTTCTCCGTAGGTACTGTGCATGTAGGTTGTTGTGTCGGAAACAATAGGTGTTCTCTGACGACGATTCGTAAGCGGATGACGTCATTCCGTGTGATTGCTGACGTGACATGAACCAGGGAGCAGTTAAATGAAACCCCCCAGCAGGTAAGTGAGTAGGAGACCCGACAAAGTGCTCGTCTCACAAAAGTTCAAAGAATTATCACGGGGATTGCTAGAGTAGGTAGAATAACGGCTTAACTCTGAGAACGCGGGTAACCCTAACAACAATCAACGTGCCAGGGGTGTACAGTGTACACTCCCTCATGTCTGACTGCGGGCAAAACAGACCAGGAGTCGTCTGCTATTCCAGGAGACACCGCTGATGTAAATGAGAGTTATGATTTTCTTAAAAAATATGGGATACATAGTTCCGTTATAATTGGGTGCAAACTGCTGTTTTTCCCCCTTTCTGTATCATATGGGATCAATGGGTTGGAGAGAAAGAACGGGAAGGAATTCTGCCAACATCTTTCGAAGGAACCATTCCAGTTTTCATCAGAAGGGATTGAGGGAAACGGAAAACTGGCTGGCAGGATGGGGATTCGAACCCGCGTTCCCCCGAATACTTTGAGGGGAAAACTGGAAAATATGCAGAGAAATTTAGAGTGGCTGTTCTTACTGTAAATACAGACATCTTGAGTGTGCGCAAGCGAGCATGCTCTAATGTTTGATAATGTCGATTGTCCGTGTTATTTTTAACGATCCTACTTGTCAGCGTTGAGTTTCGCCGTTGTACCGCCTCGGTGCTGCGGCAGCCATCGCGCTGCTGATATCTTATCAGCGGGCCAGCCCGCGCAGGGTTGCCACTTCAGCCACACATACTTTCATTACTTTCGTTTGTATCTTCGTGCTTTTGTTCGACTTAAACAATCTCTGGATGCGATAAAACTCACTTCTCTTACGGCGCTCTCCCCGAAGTTTTATCGTTGGTCACAGCCCTGGTTAATGTGTTTAGTTAGCTGTAGTACTGGGATTGTAATACTGTCTCAGTAGATGCCAGAGCCCATAACGAGGCCTCAACAGCCTTCACGAGACTTCCGCCATTTGATGGCTCGACTTTGAAGTTGCTCCTTCCCACTATTTAACTGAGAAGGAATTGTAAGGTCGGAACGGACTGTGTGGAGCCCCTAACCCTGGGCTATGTTTTATCTTCTTATTATCTGTGATTCATGTCTATACCTGCATCGCACTGTAACTTCTTTTGATTTTTGATATCGTAATGGTAGGACATCTCCTTTGCCTCAATGTAAAGCTGTGCGCAGACGTTCGAATTCTTATCACAGCTAGAAGATTATAGCGCAGGACACTCGCCGTCAGTAAACTAGCACTCCTCCTCGTTCCTTCAGTACAGCTGATTTTTTTTATTGTGTTTTGCCTCGTCCGCACCGAGGTCATTATTGACGGGGGACGACTGAAGGCAAGGAACGAGAGAAAATCTGGCTGTGAATTTTTAAAAGCAATCATCATCCCCGCATTCACCTGGATTGAATTAGAGAAACCATGGAAATGCAAAATCTGGATGGCCGGAGGGATTTGAAAAGGTTTCCCTTCAAGTGACAGCGCCTAGTGTACCACGCTTGGTGAATGCTATTGTTCTGTCTGCGCAAATACATTCGTATCGACCGTTGAACGTGAATTCAACGACAGTTTCGGTAACTGCTGCCACTACCAAAGTTCAATCCCAAATAAATATAATGAAGTTTCAAAGCAATTTTTTCATGGAATCTAACAAATCCGATTCACAGATTCCTTTAAATGATATGAAACTAAAAAAATTAAATCGACGAAAAAAATGATGTCTGTGAATCTGTATGTGCAGTTTTGGAGGAATCGGGTGAGTATTGTGAGTACTGCAGCACCAAGCAAACTCATCTTAACTTCAGTTTATATAATCTATAGAACTGATTTCAGCGTCGTCTGACGAACGCTAATCCCGACGATAAAGTGCGATCACATCTTTCACAGTTGTCTACGCTTTCAAGTATGTCACGTAAATACGAAAAACGGCGCTTATCATTGAGCGTGAAAGCCGATTTTCTTTTCATTCATTCAGACATAACACAAGTCGTGGAGTCTATCGTATTATCAGGTGACTGATATAACTTGCCAACACTTAAGATCAACATACTTTCTCTGATTATCTTCATTGTCATAAATAAAGTTTAAGATACTATTACGAGTATTTATGTGACGATAAATGATGAGCAATCGAGTGCACGGCTTATTACTGCAGCTGGATGGCATGCAGTATCAGTCACGGGCGAGCAGGTAAGTAGCCGCTCCTCAACACTGCAGTTCCATTACACGTAACAGATGATCGTAAACTGTAATTGCGAATATATATATAATTAAAAAAATCAACCTCTGCATTTGCTCCTATAGTCGATACTCTGAATTAGACAGACTTATAAAGTCAGCTGTAGTCAGCACCCTTTCTATAATCCGAAAATAGAATTAAGAAAACAACAGGAGTTCACCTAGCGAGATGGTTAGGGATGCCAGGCCCAAATGAAGTCCCTCGGGAGATCCCAGCTCCGACTTAACGTGAAGTACTTAGCTAGTGATGGCTTTTCTATCTGCCACGACATAATATACAGTTGCTTAAATGTGATATTGCATGACCAAAAAACAACTAAAAGAGTGAGTTTTATGTTCTCAGCGCCACGCTGTAGCAAGTTCAGTTTATGTTTCAGGATCAGTTTATAGTGAGGAGCCTAGATTCAACCAACACGCAACTGTATTCGACACAGTGGCCATCCATAGTAGAAATATTCATCTCTCTTATACTTAGGATGCATACATTTATTTATTTATTTCATCGTGATTGCATTTGCATATTCACATTCAGTAGAAAGTAAAGAAAACTTACATTAAAACTGATAGTTTAAGTATTTCCCAGTGTTATGAATTCACTATCAAGACAGGCGATTGCAACCAAGGTAAGTACACAGTACACAGTACACACTCTACAGAACAAGAGACCATCAGCGAGCAGGTGAAGCCGTTCGGATTGACGACTAAACCTGCCAGTGTTGCTGATTTTTATATTCTGTTTTCTGGATCATCATCCTATTTCTCGAGATTCAAACTTGATACACCGTCGATAGTAGGTGCGGCTCTCTTTTCTTAAGTGGCAACAATAATACGGCAAAAGTTTGGGTTGAACCCCAACCAGTTCTCCAGTTTTCTTTCTCTAACTTTACAGGTCAATGACAGCGAAACGAGGCCCTGGAAAGAGGAAACATCAGCCTGGAGAGGTGACGTCGAAATTGTATTCCAGCAGAAGAGAACATAAGCACCTACAACCCGGCACGTGTACCACAGTCTAAAGAGAAAGTCTTAGTACGGATACTGCACGACTATTTAATTCAGCAACGTTTGCATCGAAAATAACAGCTAGTTTAGCTGATATAGAAAACGAAAGTTGGTATATTTTGAGTAATTTCACTCTCTGTTCACTCATGATACTTGCTTCAGGGAACAATTTTTACACAAATTAAGAAGATATTTCAGTCACAAAAACGTCTCCTAAGAATTATTTACGGAACAATCCCACGACATCGTATAGTAACATGTTTATAAATCTAGTGTAGTTACAGTGCCAGTAGTCTAACTATCTTTTGTAGTGTAAAGTCTTGAAGACGAATAAATATAACATTCACATAAATTACAAAGAATGTACAGAAAAAAATAAGACTCGCTGGACTCCCTTCATTCAATGCCCTACCACAAGAAACAAAATATTATATGCTAAAACCTAACAGCTTAAAATACAAACTGATAAAGTTTTTTCTTCAGGATCCATTTTACTCTGAACAGAATTTTCTTCTTGGAATTTGGTAACTAAAGATGAATGAGAAAATACTATATGTATGATATGTGTAAGGGACAGGTGGAAAAGTTATTCACTATCACTAAAATGATGTACGATATAGTATTTTTTGAAATTGTTTACAAATGCAGCAGTCAATTAGAGTACGTGGAAACTGTATTCATATATAGGATTTTTTTTTTTTACTTTTGGCTTTACGCCTCGTCGACGTCGAGGTCATTAGAGGCGGAAAAGATGGGGGACAAGGAACGGGAAGGAATTCGGCAATGACCTTTTGTAGAAAGCATCTCGGCATTCACCTGGAGTGATTTTGGGAAACCACCGGATGGGGATTCGAACCCACGACCTCCCGAATACGATGCCAGAGTCATATTTAGTTAACTAGCGCGGGATGTTATGTATTTTGAGTTATCACCGGGAACTGTATATACTAAGGCAGCCTTTTCCGACCTTTTTCAACGGCGGACTCTTTAGAGACTAGCCAAGGGCCCCTTAATAGTAGTAGTAATAATAATAACGGGGAACTGGCTATTCTGGAACTGTTATTTGATATCTCGTCTCACATCTCACACATTTAGCCTGAGTTCGCTTTTTCTCATTTATGTTTTCGTAATTATTATTTTCATTTTGTCCGCGAACCGCTTAGGATAGGTCTGCAGATCTCCGGGGGGGTTGGGAAATCCTGTACTAATGGGTTGCTAAGTAACCAGCCAGTAACGAGTAGCTTATTCACTGCTCCACATACCCTGATACTGGGATCAAAGCGAACATGTTTCATCCAGCCACAGATCAGGCATAGTACTCGCAGCTGATACAGACCTTGTTGAAGTCCTCCGCCACAGATACTGATCAACGCATAAATCTGTCTAATATACTGCAGCCACCGTGTCCTATTGAAAATATAATGTTACTCATAGCAATGACAGCACTCGTTTAACCGCTACCAATAATATCGCTATTACTCGTGAATAATCGTGAATCATTGCGAAGTAATGTAAATTATCCCTGATAGTCCCTAATACTTTAATATTCTTACTCTGAGGTTTATGAGCAAACATGGGTAAATAAAATACAAAAATAAAATTCACTCATTCGAAATGAAGTTCAGAAGGTCGGTAAAAGGATATTCCCTGAATGATAGAATGAGTAATGAAGAAATAAGGGAACAACTGAGTATTTGTTCCCTGAACGATAGAATTTCCCAAAAAAGGAAAAAATTGGAAGAACCAAGTTCTAAGGATGGATGTGCTGGCCTCGGTGGCGTAGGGGCTGGAGTGCTGGCTCCTCGTGCCGATGATCGCCGGTTCGAGTCCGGCCGAGGGCATGGGTGTTTAAGTGTTGTGTGTCTGTGTGAATGTCCTGTCCGTCCTGTAATGTGTCTAGAATTACTTGAAAGATAATAATATGCAATGCAGAAATCGAAAACACTGGATGAACTCAACTCACACTTGAGCTTACTGTCTGCCCTAAGATAAGCCAAATGACATTAAAAAAAAGATGGCTAATGACAGATTTCCAAAGCTTGCCCTGCAGTACCGTGCTACAGGAAGAAGGGATGTTGACATACCCATGAAAAAATGGTTCGAAAACTGATGTCGGAACAGGCTTTTGGCCTATCCATCAAGAGGAAGTAAGTAAGTCCCCGAATATTCATTTCCAGTTTTCTGTTTTGGATTTTAATATAAAAACAGTCGCAGCACATGCGGAATGTTCAAATACGGCGGTAATGAGCGTGCAGCGTACAATAAGCGTTCCCCGCTACGCTTTAACCAGAAACATAAATAAACAAACAAATGTGTAATCTGTATGTGTAACTGTTAAGTTCCAGGTGATTATAGCTTGTTAGCGGAAGCAGCAAACAAACAATCCAAACAATGTCTGTTTCATGGGCTGCGAATTTAGTAACGTTTTGCCAGTTTCTTAACTGTTTTATTTATTTTAATTTAATGTGGCACATAAGCCTCGTAGCCAATCTTCCCGCACACCCACTTCGGATTTCACGAAATTTTATCTGAAATTGTTTTACTGCTTCAGGTAAATTGTTTAGCAATTCCTTCTATCATTTATTTCAATCCATAAATAAAATTTTCTCACTCCCTGTCTCCTGAAATAAAGCTCTTGGTCTCTTCCTTTCCACGCATTACTCCTGATTCTCCTGTCTTTATCCATCCTGATCTGATCACCCGTACTCCAAGCACTCCCTTCACCCGTCTCTTGACTCCCATCCCAGCTCCTGTGTCATATCAGTTATTCCAGCAAACCAAAGCTGCCTTCCTCTGCACAGCTTCCAAATCCAGTATTTGCCGTTCTCATAATACCCCACCGCACCCATGTCATTCTCTGAAAAATATTTTGTATCCTGTTTCCCTCACTTTCTTGGTACATCACCTCTTCACCTGTACCAGTAAATACAGTATTTTTAAACCTCTCACTGTCACCTGGTCAAAGTGTCACAAGCAAAAGAGTTTGTTGTCAAAATATTCAAAAAAAGTTATAATCTGTGTAGGAGACAAACAATTCCTTCTCCCTGTTATAATTATACAACTTGTCTATTTTTTATCTTTGTACCGAGTAAGCTCGAGTACCTAGTTTACATGATCAAGTAGAAATGGAAACTAGGAGGATTTTATAAAACTTTCGCCAAATAATAAAAAAAAAACCTGAAAAATTATGCAGGGCGTGGTGGCGATGGTTGGTATCCCCCTCCGGATACCCAGATTTGGGTTTTCCATGGTTTCCCCAAATCAGTCCACGAGAATGTCGGAATGCTTCCTTCAAAAGTCCATGGTCGAATTGCTTCCGTTCCTTTCCCCCATTTCCTTTCCCGCCTCTAATTATGATAGGTTCATTTGTAATTCTGAGCAAATTTCGTGTTATGGATCCAGATTCCTAATTTTTTTCACAAGTTTTAATCAGGTAAAATGTTAAATAATTTCTGTCTGTTATTAAAAGTAGAAAATTCTTTTTATTGTGGAATTAATTACCTCAACGTCGAAGAAACGTAAAAAATATTGCGTCTATGTAATGAAGTGACAATTGCGTTGACTCTGACTATAGCCCCGCACAATTTTATATTCTTGCAGCCAACTGCGAGCAACTCAGAACGTCGTCAAAACACGCCGCTACACAACACGAGAGAAAATAGATTAACTGAAGACACAACACGAGAGAAAATAGATTAACCGAAGGCACGAAACGAGAGAAAATAGATTAACTGAAAACACAACACGAGAGAAAATAGATTAACTGAAGGCACGACACGAGAGAAAATAGATTAACTGAAAACACAACACGAGAGAAAATAGATCAACTGAAGACACAACACGAGAGAAAATAGATTAACTGAAGGCACGACACGAGAGAAAATAGATTTACTGAAAACACAACACGAGAGAAAATAGATCAACTGAAGACACAACACGAGAGAAAATAGATTAACTGAACACACAACGCGAGAGAAAATAGATTAACTGAAGACACAACACGAGAGAAAATAGGTTAACTGAAGGCACGACACGAGAGAAAACAGATTAACTGAAGACACAACACGAGAGAAAACAGATTAACTGAAGACACAACACACCCTCGCAAAAGTCATATGGATGCGGGACTCAGCCGTCAATGTCAGATCTCTTGCGTTTTATTTTTTGATCAAGTATGAAATGAAACTAGGAGAAGAAATAAAATTCGTGAAGTTTTAACTAAAATTAACTAGAAGATTAAATATAACCTGTCCTGCGTGATAAGTAACTTTGTTAGGGCCTGTCACGTGGTGGTGTGACATTGAAACTGTTGTCCAGCAAGTCCTGCCGGCTGATAGGAATGCACTGCTCCATACACAGTGTGCTGGCCACTTCTGCCGATTTTTATTTCTTGCGGAGGGAGGAGACTCATCTCTGGTCTTCGGGACTTGCAAGTAGACTTTGTATTCGTACATTGTAATACGACAAAAGAAAAAATCTGCCACCACAATTCAGGTGGAGCTACTCCTGAAAATCGGCCAATAATTGAGAACAATGAACGTAAAGATTGATCTATTGGCTAAATTACATCTCGATAACATATTCGTAGTAATAGTTAAATTACTGCGATTAAGGCAATAGCCGGACTTTAGAACATAAGAAATAAAGGAAATGTGGTGTTATAGAAGGAAGCTGAAAACTAAATGGTCGGATAAAGTACGGAATGAACTGTTTTAGAAATGACGGATGAAGGAAGAAGTTTGTGGAAGAGGCAGGATGGTGGGTCATATTTTGAGACATGCGGGATTGAGTAATTTGTTAGTAGAAGGAACGGAACTGTAGATAAAGACAGAGATTACAATATATGAAGCAGAAAATTTAAGACGTAGGTTGTAAGTGGTATGTTGAGATGGAAAGATAAGCGCTAAATAGGAAGAGATGGAGGATTACATGAAACTAGTCGAAAATCTGATGACAGCAAACAAATAGTTAAATTCGTTGATTACTTGGAACTTAACTGCAATTTCTGCTCTATTCACTCCACAAGGAACAAAAAGTCGTTAGTCGAAAAGCCTAACGTTATTGTTCAAGAATTTTTGTAATTGATTTCCAGCTTGAATGTCAAGATACAATATTTACACGTCACGCCACAACAGCCATCTTATAAACATATATTATTCTTATAAAGTACATATAAATTATAGGGAAAACATATAATTAAAACATTAAACACAGATCAACAGTTATCTTACCATTATACAGAATTTTATTTATGAAATGTTGATGCCTCTCTATTTAATTAAGATTGGGGGCATCCATTAATTACGTGATGTGAAATGGGGGGGGGGGGGAATCGGGTGAAATCCCACCAAGGGGGGGAGTCGACGGAAAGCTGATGTGAGCTATTGAAATTGAAATTCTTGAAGGACTGTATAGCTAAAAAAAAAAGTCCACCAATGACTTGGAGGGGGAGGTCCTACCAAAAAAGGAAGGGTTGCTGTACTAGATGCAAGTATTGCTGCTTACCCTTACCCGAAAGCCTATAGCAAAGTGTTTCGCTGACTACAGATAAAGGCCAGCTAAATCTCCTTCCGTCGATTTACCGCAATCTAACTACATAATTGGTCGCCTCGCTACGTCCGCTGGCGTGGTCACCAAGAGAGCTATTGGCTGGAGCTCCTGTGCAAGCCGACGAAACTAAGACTATCTCAGTCTCTTAGCTTTCATTAAGTTCGGTTTCTGTTTCATAGCATTTCATATGGGACATCAGACCTGAGATTACCTTCGACCTGGGTTACAGCTATCAAAAGTAATAACGTGGTCCAGTGTTTCTCAGCCTGTGGTCCGCGGAGAAGGTGTCAGTTGGTCTACACTCTGCAGGCAGAATACCTAAGATACCTCACTCGTATTATATAAGGCTATAAGGGGTAAGCACAAGGCAGAATATGATGTTTACAGGATGAGCATTGTTCCTTTAATACGTTTCCAATCTGAATGAAAGAGAGCACCGTTCGTTTACCGATTAGATATATATCTTTAATATAAGTTGTCAGGTATCGTTACTTTTATATGCATGTAGGTCAGTGGTATACTGTAACAACCAACCTACTGTAATATTTTATTATTCATTTGAATATTAAATTTTAACTTTAAATAGTTAGTTTCCATTTTGATAACTGCATTTCCATAGGAATTCTAAACATCCTTTTAGATTTGTTATGTTATAACGGTGCAGTACAATCTGTACCAGATGTTAATAAGATACACACAGCTAAGATATTAGGTCCAAATGTCAGTGGTCCGGAGCATTATACGAGTCAGTTTGCTGGTCCTCGCGTTGACGTATGTGATTTTATTATTAATTTTTATTTGATTTTTACATTGTGTGCGTATTCGCGTAGCTGGGTTATTACATGTATTTCTTCAATGTGTTTTTGTGTATTTCTTTATTGTGATTATTATCTATTTATCAACCTTACAACAAATAACCCAAGGAACTTATTTTTATATACTACGCTTTATTTGATTTTTATGTTATTGTGCCACATTTTCTTAATTATGTTTTTGTTGTTGTGTATTTGTGTTGCGGGCGGTCATTTGTTCGCAGATGCTTAACTAAATAGAGTTTTTAGTGATATTAGTTTTAATCGTGGCCCAGCCGCATATATCGCAATAAATGTAGAACTGTTCTATACTCGTGACCATACCTGATGGTCTGACACTCAGATACTTAATGAGTTTCTACTTTCAGCTGATCTGTGTACACCTGGAACGCTTAACAGACCGCGAAACATGGCTATAGCAGAGGTCGCTGCAAATGTTTTGCACGATCTCTGTCAACTCGTTAATTTCGTTACTAAGCCAGAGTTATTTACGTGTTTTATTTTTCGAAGGTTGGCGCTTCTTTAGTGCCTTAAAACGGCTACTTGATCTGAAATTCTTCCAAGCTGTTAAGTTAAAGGCCTTACAGAGCTCTGCTAGCCGTTTCATTTACTCTGGGGGTTGGTTACTGTCTGCTTGCATGTGTGTATGCTGAGGCTCTTTTTCAAGTTGGGCTTAAAGTCAACCAACCTGTAATTGCTTTCTTGTTGAAGGTATCCTTCCTGAGCCGATCAAGTTGCCAGTAGTTATACCATGGTGTTATCTCACAGACGGAGACCGATACACGCTACCATTCATACTATCGCTTTAAGAGATATCAGAAGCTGGTAGGCACGCCTATCTGGCAGTAATGAATTGGTAAGTAACCCAGTTACTCGGATGTCAGTCACTTGGCCTTGACCTCATCAGGCATGAGGCGCGGGAGGGTCTCTGCCTGCTGTAAGGTGATAACAGGTCAGGATAACGGCCTCCGCTGTGCTTGAAAACGGCCAGGAATTAGGAGGAACCGTGGCGAGGAAGATTAGTCTCGATAGCTCGGACCATGCCTGAAACGGGACTCACCGCAATCCAAAATCCCTGCAACGATATGCGACATCCACCATCACAGTTTTCTACTGTGGGGTTCAAGACAAGACAAGCTGGCAGCTATTATTCTTGGCATTCTATACACCGTGACCTTAGATGAAGTTAGTGAGTTTATTGGTTAGAGTACACACACCAACAGGCTACAAGGTCGAGTCGAAGGCGAATCTAACTCGCTGTTCAGCACAAACAGACGCTATGACGTAACATCGGATGATTCTCGTGGAGACCACGAACACGCCTGTGTCTTCAAGGTACAGGTGGGGTGTACGAGGATGAACACCTGCGAAATGACTTACTGTCACTCACACAGCGTGAGCGGTGCACTAATGAGACATAACACAGGTGTCAATGCCAACGAATCCGACGACAAAACATAGAATCCTGCAGAGCTAGAAGATATCATTAACAAGGTCCCACAGCGACGCACAGACACTCTCTGCAGATTATGTATTATATACACAATCTGTATAGCGAATTCACAGGCCGCGACTATATCGTGCTCGATGATCTCTTTTACATTAATTATTAGCTAGAATATTTTTAGAAGTTTCCAGTAAGGGCTCTATAAACGGCATCACACCAGAATCGTTGTTCCGTAGTTCCAACTGCACTGCACACTATTCTGATGACTTCTATACAATACTTACTCAAATCTAAAAGTAAGGATATTGTCTCAGCGCCACGCATTCTCTTTTTGTTAGGCTATATATAATTCAGGGTTCTTATCATAATCCTCTGTAAAACGTAAGATTCAAACATTTTGGAGTTTCTTGTTTGAAGATTCTTAAGTTTTTAATTTTTGTTTGATGAGACCCAAATTTTCTTTCTCCGCAAACAAGCCGTATTAAAGAACATGCAGGTGTACAATGTAGTCTCGAGCAAGCTGTGACATTAGCACAAGTCGGCCAAGGAGAGCGCATCCTTCGCGGCGAGATTTCACCTCCCGGCAGGCCCTCTGCTAGCGATCTGGCTGAACAAACGTGATGCTTATGATTGTTTTCACTAAACCACACATCAAGGCAGGCTCAAACCTTGTTTAGTGATGTTCCGTGAACACGTGGAAAGGAGATAAAGGTGTTGACTCATTAAACACTTTCCTTCAGATAGCTAATGCGCGGGTAATTTGACGAGCTAATATTATCTCTGTATACAGCCGGTGACAGCAGCAGTTTCCGGAAACACTTGAGGCCTGTTGACCTCCACTGCTGTTCATTGGCGTAATAGCGACATCACGACAAAAAGAAAAATCGCCGTTGATTGGCAACTGTTTAAAGTCGGAATGCTACGCACGACGTTGTTGTTTTGTTTCGTGTTGTCAAGCGGTTTGTTTGTAGAGTTGGCGATGCCGTCACCTGGCCCATACATTACCTACAGATCGTCATTCTCAGCACACAATTGCTAGAATGTGCGAGGTAGCTGTTCATTGTTAAATTTAGACCATTCATCTCTAACATTACTTTATTTTTGGAAGTGCATATTGCTTTGTCGTAAGTAAATCAGTGGGAATACTTGGAAAATATTTAGTATGAAAAGCGAAATATTTCCTTAATTCACGATGTTTATTTCAGGTAGAATTGTTTAGTAATATCTGAAATTTGCAACTCACAGCCATCGAACGATAGTAGTTTATAGTGTTTGGCCTTTTCGTTACAAAGAGTTAGTTAAGCGGCAGTATTAAAATGTATCTCTCTGAGAATATAACAATACTTCAAGCTTTATAAAGGAAAAGATTAGAACAAAACGCTAATAGACTCTTACAGTTTAATCGTGTGTATCACATAATTACAGTATGTTAACGTTAAGTTATGTTAATGCTATTCTCGTAAAAAAGTGAATTAGTCGCTATTAAAAGCAGGAGGGTAGAATTTTACTGGTTGTAAGTCCAGCTGCTCTACTAAGCTAAGCTCGCCTACTAGCAGACGGAACACATGTGGAACAGGTAGAGTGAGCAAATGACGTATCGTCATCCGAAGACGTGTCTAGCCGCCAGGAGCAATGTCAATACTACTGGCATCTTGACATACAGTATATAGAGGTATGAACCTTAAGAGGCGGTGCAGATCACAGAGGTCCCCGTGACCGAAGCTCCAGTGTTGTCGCTAGGCGGCGCCGTTCATGAGATGGTCCCACCCCACGCACTGCGTATTTAAGCAGCCTGACTTTTGTTAAATTTGTTGTGTATGAAACACCTGTAGATTCTGAAGTTGATCTATTTACAAGAATCGTCTGCACTGCTGGTTATATCCAGAAAAATCCGGATGTTTTCTACTCTGCTCGCCAGTGCATGGTCCGACAGTGTAACGCAACCATCTAAACTGGACTGGTTAGATGCTGGAAACTGCGAACAACTCCTCTAGTAATATGTAAAGGAATAAATGTTTTAGCTCTAATTCCTGCCTCGTGTCCTTTCGTTTCTGGTACCACCTCTGCAACTTTCCTGTTACGTTTCTGGTAGTGTGTTTCTACGTAATTCTCATGTTCCACATCTTCTCTTAAAATTTGTACCTCTGTTTATGAGACACCCCGTATATAATCGGTTATTTTTATGTTTATATGGTTTCGCACCTCTGGAATTCTGGTGGCTCAGAGTATAAGTCACTCGCCTGCTATATACAAAGTCCCGGGTTCGAAACCCACTCTGTCCAGCAATTTTTACGTGCTTTGTTGATAAGCGGTATGGCAGGTTGCTCTGTGGTTCGGATTCCACGCTGAGCTGTAGGACCCAGAGGAGAGGAACTGACCGCCCTACCCGTGACACAGTGGCTCAGTACGCCTGCGTCGGGAGGATCCTATCAACATTTCGGTTCATATGCTTTTCTACTGGATTTGTCTTATTTTGTTTTAGTTATCATAGTTTTTAGCTTAATTCCTCTAGTACTGTTAGAGACTATCCCTGTAAGTTAGATTTGTTGAAGACTGGAGAAGCAGGAACATGCGGACACCTGGGTTGTCCAGTTAGCGAGGAATTTCAACTCAGCGTCCTCAAACTCTGACGTGTATGGAGTCGGGAATTCAGTGGCCTGTCCCGAGGATAGCTAGGTCACTCAGATGAGGAAATCATTTCGCTTATTGTCCATCTTCGATAGGATTCACTTCGAATACATGGGAGTGACCAGAAGATAGTATTGCATCACTTTACTATTGAATTCCTCGAAACAAGTCTTCTGTAGGTACTATCAGACTTGGTGGCTAGCAACTTGCTTTTAGTTGTTAGTGGAGAGCTCATTTCAACCATTTTAATATAAAAAGAATCAAATCGTAGTATAGCATTATTTGTTGGAAGATCCCGAATGACTGTTCTGTCGCCAAGTGACAAGTCCTTCGAATTCACCGCGTAATGCGCCTTTTGTCGTGGCTACGGGGTATAGAGAAACTACAGCTTAACGTGGAATCCAAAACTACGAAAGCGTTGTGGCATGCTTCACATTACACAGCAAGCTGTGCCAGAGGTGAAGGTCGGGTTAATTGCCTTTACAAATCCCAACAGAGACCGGGATTCGAACCAGGGACCTTTTGGTTTCTAGTCAGACCCTTAACCACGAAGCCACTCATTCGAGTGTAAAACAAGTGAAGGCATAAATGAGAACTGTGTTATATTGCAGCCAGATCATTTTACGCATATCAAGACGCTCAATACGAGTACAGTAAGAGTCATACACATCTCAAGTCAAACTAAACGACTTTAAGTGTCAGTTATACACCGTGTCAGCCACCCTCCCAGGTTACAATAGTCTACGTACGCCCACAACTTAAAAGTTCCCATACTTCGACACGGTTGAGTGAGTTATCGTATTCAGACTAACAAGACTCAAGAATTTCAGCGAGCAAGAGAAGAAGGTATTATTCAGAAGAGGTCATCGCAAGCCATGAGCATCCTCCCTCCCAGGCATTACATTTTGCAGCCCATACAGCAAGTTAATTTGCAATTGAAGTTGTTGTTACGTTGGACCCATGAGTCTATCTGATCTACGTTTGACATTTACCGTAGATGCATTGGGGAGTCTTCGAGAGACTATCCTTGAGTCGTGGAAGGCCGCTCACTCTTGTTTCCCGCAGTAGTTTGTAGGCGACACTTTATTAACGGTTTTTTATTTTGTCGAATGTTGTGAAGTGTTGATGGCGGAATTCTCCCACACCACTGCCACACGCTCCTAAACACTTAGAGACTCAGCTGTATAAGCCGACGTCGGGTTGAGAGCTGGGCAGAGCGGTTACATTCTCCCCGCGGCCTTTTGCCGAACTTTGTTGCTGTAATTCTTCCACGTCAACTTTTTATCAACTCTGACAAGGTATATTGCTGTCACCATCGTCTCCATATTGTTCCCAGAAGGAAGCAGTTGTTGTAGTGGAGATAAATTTAATCCGGCTGTTGGGTGCAAGACGCCACTTGGTAGCCCTTTCCTTTCTGCTATTTGGTGCTGATGTGACCTGCTCGTTGTGTACGGGGCTGTATCGCCATCATGTAAAGCCTTCCGTACTTGTTGGGACCTCGGCAGTATAGAGGTTAAACAGTGGGCGGCTGCTCCGATGGTTTCCGTTGCAGAAATTCCGTCGTGTAGTACGAAGCGAGAGTTGCCGTAGTCAACGAAAGTTTTGAGGAACCCC
Organism: Vandiemenella viatica; assembly: GCA_031002005.1. Classification (NCBI taxonomy): domain Eukaryota; kingdom Metazoa; phylum Arthropoda; class Insecta; order Orthoptera; family Morabidae; genus Vandiemenella; species Vandiemenella viatica. Next base: position 64,219,593 of record JARYHS010013630.1, read on the forward strand.
CGTACAAGGAGTCCCGATGTCCCACTGAATCAGATGCACTGGACACTCCAAGTAGACATGAAGGAGTTGCTGTGAGGTCGAATGTTGCCCGCAGGAAACAATTTGTGTGTCATGCAGGAGCATCTTTTCTTCGCTTATTCCGAGTAGTTTTTTGGGTAAATCTTCTCGAAAATTGTAGGCCCGCTGGGCAGGAGGCTTATTGGGCTATAAGACCACTCTGATCTCTTGTCTCACCGTGATTTTTGTGTCCTCGTGTTTCCATACTGAGGGGCACTCTCCGTGAGCAGCGATGGTCGTCATAAGTGAAGGCAAGGAGGGAGGGGTAGCCTGTGTTCATGGTGTGGTCGCTGACACGCGTTCCCAGCACAGGAGAGAGGCCTACGAGACCGTGCGCGGAGAGTAACTTCAAGTCACGGTACAAAACAAGTAATGGCCGTCGCAGTTTGATAAATTAACAATGGATACTCGCAACCATACATGTAAAACGAAAGACACTATCACGCACACGTAAATACTCAATTTTTTTTCCAGTCACCGATGCCAGTACATCTGGTGCTGCTAGTTGTAGCTTACTGTCTGGATGCGACAGAAATCTTCTAGGAAACGTTTCAACCCAGCACCCAGGACTGACATAGCCCAAATCATGTTAATACTATTCCTCGAATGCTAACGGTGAATATCGCGTTAATAATGTTTGGCAAAACAATATTTAACTACAATACAAATATCATGTGGGCATTGGAGACAACTAACACGCTCTGACAAATCGCACCCCTTCCAGAAATCATCGCTGGTAGTTGTGCTTTTTCCTTAGGAAACTACCAAACAGTTTCACTACGACCTGTGAACGGCTAGCTGGGTCACAGGGAAACTTCGGGCTGGTTCTGAGAAAGTTTCCTTATCTAGGTGATGGTCGTCAAATTAAGCTTAAAAAATTAGCCATTTTAGTCAGTGTGATACTCAACATCAAAAGCACATGCTTCCGGATCATAGACCTTACTTTCTGCATCAGTAAACACGGAAAATACTTTGATGAGTTTATAATGGTAAAATTACGCAAGTGAGTAGGCCTACCAAGAATTTTACATTTGGCTATCGGTCTGTTGCCTCCCTATCTTCGTACTCTGTCCACTCCTTCCCATACTATAGCCTTTATTTCTTGTAATCAGTTGTTCCCTGTAGTAGAGAATAAACGCATCCCGCAGCTATTGAAATATAACGCAACACTTGTTTGGGACCATACCATCTCGTCATTTAACATTTTCGCAACGTGTTTATTTACTACTTCAACAACCAACTAGATTTATAACATACTACCATAGAACCACATTTCACATTAGTTCAAAAGTCCAAATCAATAGCGTACTAGATCAATGTCTGAAATTATAAAAAATTTCTTTGTTCGTTGGTTCGTCTCAACGAGGCTGGTGGCATTTTGATTCCGCATAGAACAGAAGTTATAGAACCGTAGCAGTAGGTAGTAGTATATGACGCTTATATAGTAGTAAGATCTTCGCGTGTTTTGCCACTGTCGTAGAAATGGGTCAAGTTTAGTCACGTGTTGTATTCATTCATTCACACAGTATTTACTCTGTTTCTAGAAGCGTAATGTAACGGATATTTTGTGTGTGTGGTGAGATGTTGATCTTGTGTTGTGTGCCGTGTGAGGCGCTCGTCTTGAGACGCGGTATTGATCTCGTACAGCCACTCACTGCTGTACCAAGGAGACACGGGCACTCCCAGACAACACAACAGACGACACTAACATGTGAAGCAGATAACAGAGAAAGTAAGTTTTAACTTTAATATTAAAATGAGGGACAGAAGACTGCAACAAACAATTCGATACACTGAAGTTAAGCAAAGTTGATTCAGAACAAGAAGAAAAACCTGTAGCGTTTAATGGTTTCCTGCTCTTCTCGCTATGGCCGAGGATGTCGTTACTTTTTTCGGCTTTGGGCTTTACTTCTCACTATGTCGAGATAATTAGAGACGGGACGGAATTTGGTACAAAGAACTGGTAGCAATTCGGCAGTTTCGAAGGAACAGCCTGGAGTGGTTTTGGGAAACAACGAAAACCGAACTGTTGATGGTCGGAAGCGAGTTTGAACCCGCGTGCTCAGTAATGCCAAGCCGGGGTGTCGTGCCACCTCGCCTTCTCCACTCCTTGTCCTCCGAACCGCTATCCACAAACATCGTCCACAAACGAGGCACAGAGCTTAAAGAGGTCGCCTTCGGTGATACCTTTACGACTCAACAGTGTCCTCGCAACAACAATGTACATGAACAGTGCGGTTACAGTACTTACGGGATACTTTGCCATCTGGAAGTTTAAACTCGTTCGCTAGTTGGGGACTTGTTTCATGTTACATGTTTCCACCTTGACAATTGTAATGTCTTTGGATAGAAGAACACTGGTTATATAACTTGTCCGCAATGTTCAAGGTTGAGGAACTTGAGTGAAGGACGTCGCATTTACATATCAAAACCTAGACACGTCGTGAGACGGGTCCCCTGGAACAGTGTCTCAGCTTCTCAAGTAGCACACACAGAGAGGTGACTTGCGTAAACCAAGAATATCTTACTCGTTGCCCGAAGGACGTTCGACTGGAGTGAAAAAAAAAGAAAAAACAACCAATCATCAAGAAGCAGTCAATTTTCTGGTTCAGGGCTTCCATGAATTTCGAGTTTGTGTTTGTCGGAAGGCTATATGTTTGCGGTTCGTAGATAAAGTGACCAATCCCGCTTTCAGGCTGTCTGACCCGCAGTCCGCGGTGAGAGTAAAAATGTTCCGTTTTCGCAAACAAAACGGCAATTTAATATATCCATCTATTAAGGTTTTAAACAGACGACGCGGTTTTTGCCGCTCGGCAATCGAGCCAACGCAAGGATTTATTAGCAGCAGTCAACATATGAAAATGTTCGACGATTTTTCACTTATTTCCAATTACGTCACAGATCAAAATATCACCGGAACGCTGAGGATTTTGCTGCTGAAGTTCGTTGGGCGGAATTATTTCAACACTTCCGTGTTAACACTTTCAACTTTCGTATAACAACTCAGTACATTAAGTGTCTACCTGGAAGTAATGCACCTTACGAAAGAGTATTTTCTCTGATAAATAAAATACAGTTAAATATCGCAGTATTGATATATATTTTGATTAACAAGACTAACATCAACAAATCACGAAATGAGCTCCATTCCTACATGAAAATTAGACATTTTGAAACTGATTTGTTCCGCCGTTAAGTACAGAACAACTGGCTAGCTAGGCGCTACATATCATATCAGACACTGAGGATAAGTAACACGGATAACATGTAATACTTTCTACTAATAAAAAACGAGTAAAATAGAAACAAACAAAAAATATCAAAATTCCGACGGCATCCCGCTCTGACGAAAAAAATTCCGCAGGCGTCCCGCTCTGGCGTTATTCACGTTGTTCATAGACCTACATAAGATTTAACAAATAAATACGTGGTGAGGATTTGGGTTTCTTGCTGTTCCGCAAATTTATTTTTTCAGAAAAGATATGTTATGATTTTTGCAACCTGATAAATCGTTCCTGTTTAAAACTGTAATCATTCCTGTACATAAAGGTTCTGGAATGCGATTCATTGGAAGCCAGAAGGAGGCTGAAAAGAGTGATGGGAGTGTGCAAGGCGTACCTTGATGATGAGGCGTGGTAAGATATTAGTGTAAGAATGAGGACTAGTGCATGACCATAACCACAAACTCGATTTCAGGCACAAGGGTGTGGCAAGATTTCCTTTCGTAGGTAAGGGGATCAGGGATTGGAATAAGTTAGCGAGAGAAATGATGAATAATTTACCGGAAATTATAAAAGAATTTAAAGTTGAAATTAACAGCGGACATAAGGAAAGGAGAAAAAATGGGTATGAAGGGACATTGCCATCGGAGTAGGCGTTCCATTGTAATTAAATTAAATTAAATGTTATCGTGGCAGTATAAGTAAGAAAAATTTCAATATATGTCACTCCAGACACGTATATCAGATTTTTCCTTTCTTGTTGATTATCGTTTCCAATTGTTTTGCGTAATTAGATCAAATACTCTTGAGATATATTGCTACAAGCATTTAAGGCATTCTATCTATCACTATATGAGAACATTATCTGCAAATGCTACTCCTATAGACTCAGCCTCCTCGTCAGATATATATTAACGGAGACAAGTGCTCATAGAGCATTATCACGTCGAACATTCAAACCACTCTCTCCATGTGGACTAGATGCAAAACTTACTTTATTATCCACACTCTCCAGATTCTCCTTGAAGGAATATCATGGGAAGTTTTGACGTCTAAAAATTCCATTGCAACGTTCTTCCCACGTTGTTACAGCGAATTACTACATCCCATTCCTTCCTCGACACATGCTGATCTCCTGCGATTCCACAGTTTTCTTCAGCCTCCGGTCTGTCTTCATTTCGAGCGACCTCAGAGAGTGTGACGTCACAGTTTTCGATTGTTTCTCTTCGCCCCCGTCCTCGCAGCCACTCTGTCTGATTTGGGTTTTCCCACTTCCAGCTACTTCATGACTCACCTACAATCTGTCATCCCCGTCACTGTCGGTCCGTTTGGCGACAAGTTGATAGTTTTTCATCTGATTTCTGGTTGCCTGCTATGTGTTCACCATCTTCAGTTTTTAGTGCCAGGAAGTTGCCATATTCACCTCATCTGTCGTTTACTACTTTGTATAGCAACTTCCTGTATCCTTGGCCGACATGCTTTAGTTTTTATTCCTGTCTGCATTTTCCGCCATGGTGTCTCGTTCCTCGGATGCATGACCGTTGTCTTTTCACATAGTAATTCAGCTGCTGATACGAAGATTTGTTTGAATACAATCCGTTATTCTGTAGAAACTCTTTCTTTATCAATTGTCTTTCTTATGTTCTTATTTCGAGAACCAGATAATTGATACTTACTAACATCTATAAATAAAAATAATAGAGGCCCGTGGTTAATAACCTATGGTTACTATCAGGACATTGAGCATGGACTCACTTAATCTTACTAGGTGTCGCAAAAAAGTATTGGGACTAATTTTCTTCTCTTTTTCTGAGCAATATTCGGGATATACCTCGGAGTTGTGGGAGCTTTGTGTTGTACGGCCTTGAGTGAAGTGTTTTCTGCGTCTCATCGGAATTCCTCTCGAGTACAAGCGTGTGTACAAAATTACTTCAAAAGAATGCATATACAGTTAGAGAAAGGCTTATGGATGTGAGCCAGAGTCTGAACGTGAAGCTCGTCCTTCACCCTGCCGCCCCGGTGTCCTGGCTTTCCCAGACTAATGTCAGGCTTTCCGTTAGTTCACCATCACCACTCTCAGCTCCGTTCGATTTTTCCTATGCCTCAAATAAATATGGCGCTACAGGTCCAACGTTAACAACATATGAAAGAGATTAAAAAAAAGGTGACGGGCAGCTACAGAAGCAGACTTGTAATATGCATGAATAAAGGTATCTGAAGGGGTTGACCAGAAGGAAATTAGTACTACTAATCTACAAGTAACTACTATTTTTTTCTAAATAACTATTTTTTGCTAGTTTTTGATGACACTTCATAAGCAAATCACAGCCAACTAACGGCGACCAACCGCTTCGTTGGAAGAAATCTGCGTAGTGAGTACGTGAGGCAAATCTCTGAAGCGGTTGGCCTTGGTTGAGGTTCGGGCTACCCGCGGTAACATCAAAGGCCTTGAGACAACCTCCTGGTGTAGACGCCAAATCAAAGTTGGTTCTACATCTACATCTACATTCATACTCTGCAAATCACAAACATTGTGGGTGGCAGAGGGTGCCAAGCACCAATCCTAAACCCGCCCATTCCAATCCCGAATAGTGCGAGGAAAGAAGGAATACATATAAGTATCAGTACGGCATCTTATTTCTCTAATCTTATCCCTCCGGTCCTTGCGACCTAAATAGGTTGGCGGAAGAAGTATTCGATTGCACTCGAAATTTAAATTTTTTCGCATATTCTCCAATAAATTCGAACGCAAGCTACGTCGTCTGTCTTCCAAACTAACCCAGCCCAATCTATGTATCAATTCTGTGACGCTTTCATAAGGGCTGTAACAACAAGTCACGAATCTAGCGGCTCTCCTCTGCACCCTCTCAACTGAGTCAATCAGAACCTTGCGATACGGATCCCAAACCCCACAACAGTAATCCAGATGCGGACACACTAGTGTTTTATACGCTATCTCCTTTGTTTGAGCATTACAATTCCTCAAAATATGACCTATGAATCGTAATTTAGAATTTGCCTTGATTACGACGGAAGTTATGTGCATGTCCCATTTCATGTTGCTTTGTACTATCACCCCCAGATACTTCACGGAATCAACCATGTCAACAGGTGAATTGTTTATTTTGTACTCGTGAACAAACTGATTCTTCTTGTTACTTATCCGCATTGCCTTGCACTTTTTGCAATTAAGTGTAAGCTGCCATTTACGGCACCAATCGAAAATAGCATCCATTATTTTGTTATCTGCCTCGTCAATCGGTTGTGTGTTTGTGATTTTTTTTTGTTATTTTATTCAAAAACAGTGGAGTTTGGAGTGGAAAAATGAGACTGCGTTAAAAATGGTCGATGTTTATCGTGAACGGAAATGT
>JARYHS010013630.1:64227241-64249239 GCA_031002005.1 Vandiemenella viatica
TTCTCTCCGGCGGATCGCGAACTCCTCGAAGCTCTCTTCTTATCTGCTTGCAGTATCCGGTTTCGGTTCCAACTCGCGCTCCTTGTAGCGTCGAAAATTACTTTGCAATACTGACTTCTTCGTACTGTTTCTGGCTTTGCATTTACCCTCTGCGGCTGCTACACATAAGAAATGGTTTTTACAGCGAAAGAGAATATTTGTCCCTTTGCCGTACTAATAGGAAAATACTTTCCCAATATTTCTGCTATCATCGATCACTGATTTTACGTAATCTACCCCAGAATCTGACACCATTTTATGCGGCTGTAGTAACTGAGCGGCTAGTCACCACGGCCAAAGTTTGGATTCGCCTCTGATCAACCACTCCTCGATTAGCTTTCGAAGATATGTGGCCATAAGATCAGAGTGACTACGTTCTGCCCACACTTATAGCTAGTAATGAGCAGGAATCAGCGATACAAATGAAAACATGTAGTTGAAAGAATTGAGTGACTTTAATACTTCAGTAAAAATGGGCACATAGACATACACTTGAAATAAATGAAAAACACTGCATAAACTAGCTCTCATAAAAGGCATCTGCTACTAATAAAATCCTGTCACTCGGGATATTCTTTCTCAGCCAGCCAGAGGGTGTAAACTGCATTAGCCATTACCTAATAAAATCTGCATGCCGTATGGCGACGTGGTCCATCCTTTGAATCGGCGAAACGACTGCCCCGGAGGCCGTTCTAGACTGCGCTCTCCAGAGTAGAAACGTGGTGGGGAGAAGTCAGGTGACTTCATCCTATTCGTCTAAAATCCCTGGCTAAGGGCTTTCGTAGTTACCCTGGTAGGGGGACCGCTTCCCACGGGAAGTGACTTTGCCCAACCTTGAGCTCTGCTTCGTTGGGTGGGATTACATTACATAGGCTGCAGCTTGAGAAAAATTATCCCGAACAAAAGTTAGAACATATTATAGCTAAAATCTCTCAATATGCTACAATGTTAGTGTCGTCTGTTGTGTTGTCTGGGAGAGCCGTGTCTCCTTGGCACAGCAGTGAGTGGCTGTACGAGATCAATACGAGCGCCTCACACGGCACACAACACAAGATCAACATCTCACCACACACACAAAATATCCGTTACATTACGCTTCTAGAAACAGAGTAAATACTGTGTGAATGAATGAATACAACACGTGACTGGTGTCTTGGTAAAGTGTACACTGTAGCCCCAGGAGGAGGTTAGGGGATGAGCTCATCACACTACGTGAATTCCACTGGTGAGATCTGGAAACAGAACGCCAGTCACTGTTATTAATCGTGATTAAACACGTTGGTATTACGCAGCAAGGTAAGTGTGACTTGACCCATTTCTACGACAGTGGCAAAACACGCGAAGATCTTACTACTATATAAGCGTCATATACTACTACCTACTGCTACGGTTCTATAACTTCTGTTCTATGCGGAATCAAAATGCCACCAGCCTCGCTGAGGACGAACCAACGAACAAAGAAAATTTTTATAATTTCAGACATTGATCTAGAACGCTATTGATTTGGACTTTTGAACTAGCAGAAACTGGGTAATGTGAAATGTGGTTCTATGGAAGTATGTTATAAATCTAGTTGGTTGTTGAAGTAGTAAATAAACACGTTGCGAAAATGTTAAATGACGAGATGGTATGTGCACAAACAAGTGTTGCGGTATTGCGTTATATTGCAATAGCTGCGGGATGCGTTTATTCTCTACTACAGGGAACAACTGATTACAAGAAATAAAGGCTGTAGTATGGGAAGGAGTGGACAGAGTACGAAGATAGGGAGGCAACAGACCGATAGCCAAATGTAAAATTCTTGGTAGACCTACTCACTTGCGTAATTTTACCATTATAAACTCATCAAAGTATGTATTTTCCGTGTTTACTGATGCAGAAAGTAAGGTCTATGATCCGGAAGCATGTGCTTTTGATGTTGAATATCACACTAACTAAAATGGCTAATTTTTTAAGCTTAATTTGACGACCATCACCTAGATAAGGAAACTGTCTCAGAACCAGCCCGAAGTTTCCCCGTGACCCAGCTAGCCGTTCACAGGTCGTAGTGAAACTGTTTGGTAGTTTCCTAAGGAAAAACCACAACTACCAGCGATGATTATTGGAAGGGGTGCGATTTGTCAGAGCGTGTTAGTTGTCACCAATGCCCACATGATATTTGTATTGTAGTTAAATATTGTTTTGCCAAACATTATAAACGCGATATTCACCGTTAGCATTCGAGGAATAGTATTAACATGATTTGGGCTTTGTCAGTCCTGGGTGCTGGGTTGAAACGTTTCCTAGAAGATTTCTGTCGCATCCAGACAGTAAGCTACAACTAGCAGCACCAGATGTACTGGCATCGGTGACTGCAAAAAAGGTTGAGTGTTTACGTGTGCGTGATAGTGTCTTTCGTTTTTCATGTATGGTTGCGAGTATTCATTGTTAATTTATCAAACAGCGACGGCCATTATTTGTTTTGTACCGTGACTTGAAGTTACTCTCCGCGCACGGTCCCGTAGGCCTCTCTCCTGTGCTGGGAACGCGTGTCAGCGACCACACCATGAACACAGGCTACCTCTCCCTCCTTGCCTTCACTTATGACGACCATCGCTGCTCACGGCGAGTGCCCCACAGTATGGAAACACGAGGACACAAAAATCACGGTGAGACAAGAGATCAGAGTGATCTTATAAGCCCCCTGCCCAGCGTGTCTACAATTTTCGAGAAGATTTACCCAAAAAACTACTCGGAATAAGCGAAGAAAGGATGCTCCTGCATGACACACAAATTGTTTCCCGCAGGAAACATTCGACCTCACAGCAACTCCTTCATGTCTACTTGGAGTGTCCAGTGCATCTGATTCAGTGGGACATCGGGACTCCTTGTACGGGGGTTCCTCAAAAATTTCGTTGACTACGGCAACTCTCGCTTCGTACTACACGACGGAATTTTTGCAACGGAAACCATCGGAACAGCCGTCCACTGTTTAACCTCTATACTGCCGAGGTCCCAACAAGTACGGAAGGCATTACATGATGGCGATACAGCCCTGTACACAATGAGCAGGTCACATCAGCACCAAATAGCAGAAAGGAAAGGGCTACCAAGTGGCATCTTCCACCCAACAGCCGGATTAAATTTATCTCCACTACAACAACTGCTTCCTTCTGGGAACAATATGGAGACGATGGTGACAGCAATATACCTTGTCAGAGTTGGTAAAAATTTGACGTGGAAGAATTACAGCAACAAAGTTCGGCAAAAGGCCGCGGGGAGAATGTAACCGCTCTGCCCAGCTCTCAACCCCACGTCGGCCTATACAGCTGAGTCTCTAAGTGTTTAGGTGCGTGTGGCACTGGTGTGGGAGAATGCCGCCATGAACACTTCACAACACTCCACATAATACAAAACCGTAAATAAAGTGTCGCCTACAAACTACTGCGGGAAATGACAGTGAGCGGCCTTCCACGACTCAAGGATAGAGACTTCAAGACTCCACAATGCGTCTACGGTAAATGTCAAACATAGCTCAGCTAGGCTCATGGGTCCAACTTAACAACAACTACAAGTGTAAATTAACCTACTGTAAGGGCAGCTAAATATAATGTCTGGGAGGGAGGATGCTCATGGTTTGCGATGACCACTTCTGAATAATACCTTCTTCTCTTGCTCGCTGAAATTCTTGAGTCTTGTTAGTCTTGAATACGATAACTGACTCAACCGTGTCGAAGTACGGGAACTTTTAAGTTGTGAGCGTACGTAGACTATTGTAACCTGGGAGGGTGACTGACACGGTGTATAACTGACACTTAAAGTCATTTAGTTTGACCTGAGATGTGTATGACTCTTACTGTACTCGTATTCAACGTCTTGATATGCGTAAAATGATCTGGCTGCAATATAACACAGTTCTCTTTGATGCCTTCACTTGTTTTACACTCGAATGAGTGGCTTCGTGGTTAAGGGTCTGACTAGAAACCAAAAGGTCCCTGGTTCGAATCCCGGTCTCTGTTGGGATTTGTAAAGGCAATTAACCCGACCTTCACCTCTGGCACAGCTTGCTGTGTAATGTGAAGCACGCCACAACGCTTTCGTAGTTTTGGATTCCACGTTAAGCTGTAGTTTCTTTATACCCCGTAGCCACGACAAAAGGCGCATTAAGCGGGGAATTCGAAACACTTGTCACTTGGCGACAGAACAGTCATTCGGGATCTTCCAACAAATAATGCTATACTACGATTTGATCCTTTTTATATTAAAATGGTTGAAATGAGCTCTCTACTAACAACTAAAAGCAAGTTGCTAGCCACCAAGTCTGATAGTACCTACAGAAGACTTGTTTCGAGGAATTCAATGGTAAAGTGATGCAATATTGTCTTCTGGTCACTCCCATGTATTCGAAGTGAATCCTATCGAAGTGACCTAGCTATCCTCGGGACAGGCCACTGAATTCCCGACTCCATACACGTCAGAGTTTGAGGACGCTGAGTTGAAATTCCTCGCTAACTGGACAAACCAGGTTTCCGCATGTTCCTGCTTCTCCAGTCTTCAACCATTCTAACTTACAGGGATAGTCTCTAACAGTACTAGAGGAATTAAGCTAAAAACTATAGTAACTAAAACAAAATAAGACAAATCCAGTAGAAAAGCATATGAACCCAAATGTTGATAGGATCCTCCCGAAGCAGGCGTACTGAGCCATTGTGTCACGGGTAGGGCGGTCAGTTCCTCTCCCCCGGGTCCTACAGCTCAGCGTGGAATCCGAACCACAGAGCAACCTGCCATACCGCTTATCAACAAAGCACATTCCGTAAAAATTGCTGGACAGTGTGGGTTTCGAACCCGGGATTTGTATATAGCAGGCGAGTGACTTTGAGCCACCAGAATTCCAGAGGTGCGAAACCATATAAACATAAAAATAACCGATTATATACGGGGTGTCTCATAAACAGAGGTACAAATTTTAAGAGAAGATGTGGAACATCAGAATTACGTAACAGGAAAGTTGCAGAGGTGGTACAAGAAACGAAAGGACACGAGGCAGGAATTAGAGCTAAAACATTTATTCCTTTACATATTACTAGAGGAGTTGTTCGCAATTTCCACCATCTAAACCAGTCCAGTTTAGATGGTTGCGTTACACTGTCGGACCATGCACTGGCGAGCAGAGTAGAAAACATCCGGATTTTTCTGGATATAACCAGCAGTGCAGACGATTCTTGTAAATAGATCAACTTCAGAATCTACAGGTCTTCTATTTGACATCACGTTTGTTAAGTATAGATCAGAATTTTGTCAGCGCTCGAAACAAAATGTATATATTTAAAAAGTGTAATTATTTTAAACCAATTTGATTTTAACTGTTTTTATTACTGTTATAATTCTGATAACTGTTTTTATTACTTTAATACTGGCATTCATGTTGCTAACAGTGTTATAAAAATTTATTGTATCACTGTATTGCAGTCACTGAGGGTCCCTGTGGGTTGACCTCAACCATGACAATATGTAAGTTATGTTTTTTGTAAAATTCATCATCGGCCTGTATAATAATATTTGCTGAATGGATAATAAATTCATTAAACAAAAAAAAAAGAATCTACAGGTGTTTCATACACAACAAATTTAACAAAAGTCAGGCTGCTTAAATACGCAGCGCGTGGGGTGGGACCATCTCATGAACGGCGCCGCATAGCGACACGGGGACCTCTGTAATTCTGAATAGTTTCGATGATCTGCACCGCCTCTTAAGGTTCATACCTCTATATACTGTATGTCAAGATGCCAGTAGTATTGACATTGCTCCTGGCGGCTAGACACGTCTTCGGCTGACGATACGTCATTTGCTCACTCTCCCTGTTCCACATGTGTTTCATCTGCTAGTAGGCGAGCTTAGCTTAGTAGAGTAGCTGGACTTACAACCAGTATAATTCCACCCTCCTGCTTTTAATACGGACTAATTCACTTTTTTCTGTGAATAGCATTAACATAACTTAACGTTAACATAATTATGTGATACACACGATTAAACTGTAAGAGTCTATTAGCGTTTTGTTCTAATCTTTTCCTTTATAAAGCTTGAAGTATTGTTATATTCTCAGAGAGATACATTTTAATACTGCCGCTTAACTAACTCTTTGTAACGAAAAGGCCAAACACTATAAACTACTATCGTTCGATGGCTGTGAGTTGCAAATTTCAGATATTACTAAACAATTCTACCTGAAATAAGCAGCGTGAATTAAGGAAATATTTCGCTTTTCATAGTAAATATTTTCCAAGTATTCCCACTGATTTACTTACGACAAAGCAATATCCACTTCCAAAAATAAAGTAATGTTAGAGATGAATGGTCTAAATTTAACAATGAACAGCTACCTCGCACATTCTAGCAATTGTGTGCTGAGAATGACGATCTGTAGGTAATGTATGGGCCAGGTGACGGCATCGCCAACTCTACAAACAAACCGCTTGACAACACGAAACAAAACAACAACGTCGTGCGTAACATACCGATTTTAAACAGTTGCCAATCAACGGCGATTTTTCTTTTTCTCGTGATGTCGCTATTACGCCAATGAACAGCAGTGGAGGTCAACAGGCCTCAAGTGTTGCCGGAAACTGCTGCTGTCACCGGCTGTATACAGAGATAATATTAGCTCGTCAAATTACCCGCGCATTAGCTATCTGAAGGAAAGTGTTTAATGAGTCAACACCTTTATCTCCTTTCCACGTGTTAACGGAACATCACTAAATAAAGTTTGAGCCTGCCTTGATGTGTGGTTTAGTGAAAACAATCATAAGCATCACGTTTGTTCAGCCAGATCGCTAGGTTTCCTCTGCTCCGAGCAGAGGGCCTGCCGGGAGGTGAAATCTCGCCGTGAAGGATGCGCTCTCCTTGGCCGACTTGTGCTAATGTCACAGCTTGCTCGAGACTACATCGGTACACCTGCATGTTCTTTAATACGGCTTGTTTGCGGAGAAAGAAAATTTGGGTCTCATCAAACAAAAATTAATAACATAAGAATCTTCATACAAGAAACTCCAAAATGTTTGAATCTTACGTTTTACAGAGGATTATGAGAAGAACCCTGAATTATATATATCCTAACAAAAAGATAATGCTTGGCGCTGAGACAATAGCCTTACTTTTAGATTTGAATAAGCATTGTATAGAAGTCATCAGAATAGTGTGCAGTGCAGTTGAACTACGGAACAAAGATTCTGGTGTGATGGCAGTTTATAGAGCCCATACTGGAAACTTCTAAAAATATTCTAGCTAATAATTAATGGAAAAGAGATCATCGAGCACGATATAGTCGCGGCCTGTGAATTCGCTATACAGATTGTGTATATAATACATAATCTGCAGAGAGTGTCTGTGCGTCGCTGTGGGACCTTGTTAATGATATCTTCTAGCTCTGCACATCACTTGTTGTTCCAACAGGATTCTATGTTTTGTCGTCGGATTCGTTCGCATTGACACCTGTGTTATGTCTCATTAGTGCACCGCTCACGCTGTGTGAGTGACAGTAAGTCATTTCGCAGGTGTTCATCCTCGTACACCCCACCTGTACCTTGAAGACACAGGCGTGTTCGTGGTCTCCACGAGAATCATCCGATGTTACGTCATAGCGTCTGTTTGTGCGAGTTAGATTCGCCTTCGACTCGACCTTGTAGCCTGTTGGTGTGTGTACTCTAACCAATAAACTCACTAACTTCATCTAAGGTCACGGTGTATAGAATGCCAAGAATAATAGCTGCCAGCTTGTCTTGTCTTGAACCCCACAGTAGAAAACTGTGATGGTGGATGTCGCATATCTTTGCGGGGATTTTGGATTGCGGTGAGTCCCGTTTCAGGCATGGTCCGAGCTATGGAGACTAATCTTCCTCGCCACGGTTCCTCCTAATTCCTGGCCGTTTTCAAGCACAGCGGAGGCCGCTGATCTGTTATCACCTTACATCAGGCAGAGACCCTCCCGCGCCTCTTGCCTGATGAGGTCAAGGCCAAGTGACTGACATCCCAGTAACTGGGTTACTTACCAATTCATTACTGCCAGATAGGCGTTCCTACCAGCTTCTGATATCTCTTAAAGCGATAGTATGAATGGTAGGGTGTATCGGTCTCCGTCTGTGAGATAGCACCATGGTATAACTACTGGCAACTTGATCGGCTCAGGAAGGATACCTTCAACAAGAAAGCAATTACAGGTTGGTTGACTTTAAGCCCAACTTGAAAAAGAGCCTCAGCATACACACATGCAAGCAGACAGTAACCAACCCCCAGAGTAAATGAAACGGCTAGCAGAGCTCTGTAAGGCCTTTAACTTAGCAGCTTGGAAGAATTTCAGATCAAGTAGCCGTGTTAAGGCACTAAAGAAGTGCCAACCTTCGAAAAATAAAACACGTAAATAACTCTGGCTTAGTAACGAAATTCGAGTTGACAGAGATCCTGCAAACCATTTACAGCGACCTCTGTTATAGCCAATGTTTCGCGGTCTGTTAAGCGTTCGAGATGTCCACAGACCAACTGAAAGTAGAAACTCATTGTGTATCTGGGTGTCAGGCCATCAGGTATAGTCACGAGTCTAGAATAGTTCCACATTTATCGCGATATATGCGGCCTGGGCCACGATTAAAACTAATATCATTAAAAACTCTATTTAGTTAAGCATTTGCGAACAAATTACTGCCCGTAACACAAATACACAATAACTACAAAAGCATAACTAAGAAAATGTGGCACTATAACATAAAAAACCAAATAAAGCGTAGTATATAAAAATAAGTTCCTTGGGTTATTGGTTGTAAGGTTGATAAATAGATAATAATCACAATAAAGAAATACACAAAAACACATTGAAGAAATACATGTAATAACCCAGCTACGCGAATACGCACACAATGTAAAAATCAAATAAAAATTAATAATAAAATCACCTACGTCAGTGTTTCTGGACATTTTTCAACTGACATATATAATGCTCCGGACCGCTGACTTATATGGACCTCATACCTTACCTGTGTGTATCTTATTAACATCTGGTACAGATTGTAATGTACCGTTATAACATAAGAAATCTGAAAGGATGTTTTGAATTCCTATGGAAATGCTGTTATGAAAATGGAAATGAACTATTTAAAGTTAATTGACCAGACTCTTAATATTTAATATCCAAATGAATAACAAAATGTTACAGTAGGCTGGTTGTTGCAATATATCACCGATCTACATTCATATAAAGGTAACGATACCTGACAGATTATATTTGAAAACAAGGTCACTAATATAATCGGTAAACGAGTGGCGCTCTCTTTCATTCAGATCGGAAATGTATTAAAGGAACAATGTTCATCCTGTAAACATCAGATATTGCCTTGTCATTGAAACATATTTCTACCAGCTTATAGCCTTATATAATACAAGTGAGGTATCTTAGGTATTCTGCCTGCGGACCAAATGACACCATCTTCGCGGAGCACAGGCTGATAAACACTGGACAACGTTATTACTTTTGATAGCTGTAACCTCAAGTCTAATGCAATCTCTGGCCTGATGTACCATATAAAAACCTAAAGATGGTCGACCAGCGTGGCAGTGGTGATGGGAACGACTTCATTTAATCGTAAACTAAATTTTATTCCATGATTTTTTAACCCTAAACTTTTACTATATCTTTCTAACTATTTAATTTGAAATGAAATACTATGAAACGGAAAACAAACTTATTGAAAGCTTAGAGACTGAGATAGTCTTAGTTTCCTCACCTTGCACAGGAGCTCCAGCCAATAGCTCTCTTGGTGACAACGCCAGCGGACGTAGCGAGGCGACCAATTATGTAGAGGGTTAGCAGCAACACTTGCATACAGTACAGCAACCACAAAGTGCTTTGCTGCGTACCGGCAAGGCGGCGCCCTTTAAATAGTGAGATCTGGTTGGACCCCCCCCCCTTCCTCCCCACGTCGTTTGCGGACTCTTTTTTTGAGCTCTACTGTCCTTCATGAATTTCAATAGCTCACGTGAGCTTTCCCACAACTCCCCCCTCCCCCCTCCCCGATGGTGAGATTTCGTCGGACCCCCACCCCCTTTATTTTACATCACGTAATTAATGGATGCCCCCAATCTTAATTAAATAGAGAGGCATCAGTATTGGTAAATAAAATTCTGTATAATAGTAAGATAGCTGTTTATCTGTGTTTAATGTTTTAATGATATGTTTTCCCTATAATTTATATGTACTTTATCAGAATATATGTTTAAAAGATGGCTGTAGTGGCGTGGCATGTAAATATTGTATCTTGACATTCAAGCTCGAAATCAGTGACAAAAATTCTTGAAGAATAACGTTAGGCTTTTCGACTAACGACTTTTTGTTACTTGTGGAGTGAATAGAGCAGAAATTGCAGTTAAGTTCCAAGTATTCAATGAATTTAACTATCTGTTTGCTGTCATCAGCTTTTCGACTGGTTTCATGTAATCCTCCATCTCTTCCTATTTAGCGCTTACCTTTCCATCTCAACATACCGCTTACAACCTACGTCTTAAATTTTCTGCTTCATATATTGTAATCTCTGTCTTCCTCCACAGTTCCGTTCCCTCCACTAACGAATTAATCAATCCCGCATGTCTCAAAATATGACCCACCATAACGTCTCTTCTTTTAGTAAGACTCTTCCACAAACTCCTTTCTTCATCCGTAATTTCTAAAACCGTTCATTCCGTACTTTATCCGACCACTTAGATTTCAGCTTCCTTCTATAACACCACATTTCAAATGCTTCAATTTCCTTTCCTTCCGGTATTCCTGAATTCCAACTATTGCCTTAATCGCAGTAATTTAACTATTACTACGAATCTGTTATCGAGATGAAATTTAGCCAATAGATTAAACCTTAGGTTCATTGTTCTCAATTATTGGTCGATTTTGAGGAGTAGCTACACATGAATTGTGGTGGCAGATTTTTTCCTTGTTGAAACAGGATGTGGAAAACTTACAATGTCTAGTTGCATGTCCCGAAGACCAAAAATGAGTCCCCTCCCTCCGCAAGAATTAAAAATCGCGGAATGCGGAGGAAGCATGGACAGCATAGATTACCTCACCACTGTGGCAGAAGTGGCCAGCAGACTGTGTATGGAGTAGTGCATTCCTATCAGCCGGCAGGACTTGCTGGACAACAGTTTCAATGTCACACCACCACGAGACAGGCCCTAACAAAGTTACTTATCACGCAGGACAGGTTATATTTAATCTTCTAGTTAAATTTGGTTAAAACTTCACGAATTTTATTTCATCACCTAGTTTTATTTCATACTTGATCGAAAAATAAAACGCAAGAGATCTGACATTGACAGCTGAGTCCCGCATCCATATGACTTCTGCGAAGGGTGTGTTGTGTCTTCAGTTAATCTGTTTTCTCTCGTGTTGTGTGTTCAGTTAATCCTTTTTTCTCTCGTGTTGTGTCTCCAGTTAATCTGTTTTCCTTCATGTTGTGTCTCCAGTTAATCTGTTTTCTCTAGTGTTGTGTCTTCAGTTAATCTGTTTTCTCTCGTATTGTGTCTTCAGTTAATTTATTTTCTCTCATGTCGTGTCTTCAGTTAATCTATTTTCTCTCGTGACGTGTCTTCAGTAAATCTATTTTCTCTCGTGACGTGTCTTCAGTTAATCTATTTTCTTGTTGTGTGTTCAGTTAATCTATTTCCTCTCGTGTTGTGTCTTCAGTTAATCTATTTTCTATCGTGTCGTGTCTTTAGTTAATCTATTTTCTCTCGCGTTGTGTCTTCAGTTAATCTGTTTTCTCTCGTATTGTGTGTTCAGTTAATCTATTGTCTCCCGTGTTGTGTCTCCTGTTAATCTATTTTCTCTCGTGTTGTGTCTTCAATTAATCTATTTTCTCTCATGTCGTGTCTTCAGTTAATCTATTTTCTCTCGTGACGTGTTTTCAGTTAATCTATTTTCTTGTTGTTTGTTCAGTTAATCTATTTCCTCTCGTGTTGTGTCTTCAGTTAATCTATTTTTTCTCGTGACGTGTCTTCAGTTAATCTATTTTCTTGTTGTGTGTTCAGTTAATCTATTTCCTCTCGTGTTGTGTCTTCAGTTAATTTATTTTCTCTCGTGTCGTGTCTTTAGTTAATCTATTTTCTCTCGCGTTGTGTCTTCAGTTAATCTGTTTTCTCTCGTATTGTGTGTTCAGTTAATCTATTGTCTCCCGTGTTGTGTCTCCTGTTAATCTATTTTCTCTCGTGTTGTGTCTTCAATTAATCTATTTTCTCTCATGTCGTGTCTTCAGTTAATCTATTTTCTCTCGTGACGTGTTTTCAGTTAATCTATTTTCTTGTTGTGTGTTCAGTTAATCTATTTCCTCTCGTGTTGAGTCTTCAGTTAATCTATTTTCTCTCGTGTCGTGTCTTTAGTTAATCTATTTTCTTGTTGTGTGTTCAGTTAATCTATTTCCTCTCGTGTTGTGTCTTCAGTTAATCTATTTTCTCTCGTGTCGTGTCTTTAGTTAATCTATTTTCTCTCGCGTTGTGTCTTCAGTTAATCTGTTTTCTCTCGTATTGTGTGTTCAGTTAATCTATTGTCTCCCGTGTTGTGTCTCCTGTTAATCTATTTTCTCTCGTGTTGTGTCTTCAATTAATCTATTTTCTCTCATGTCGTGTCTTCAGTTAATCTATTTTCTCTCGTGACGTGTTTTCAGTTAATCTATTTTCTTGTTGTGTGTTCAGTTAATCTATTTCCTCTCGTGTTGTGTCTTCAGTTAATCTATTTTCTCTCGTGTCGTGTCTTTAGTTAATCTGTTTTCTCTCGCGTTGTGTCTTCAGTTAATCTGTTTTCTCTCGTATTGTGTGTTCAGTTAATCTATTGTCTCCCGTGTTGTGTCTCCTGTTAATCTATTTTCTCTCGTATTGTGTCTTCAATTAATCTATTTTCTCTCATGTCGTGTCTTCAGTTAATCTATTTTCTCTCGTGACGTGTCTTCAGTTAATCTATTTTCTTGTTGTGTGTTCAGTTAATCTATTTTCTCTCGCGTTGTGTCTTCAGTTAATCTGTTTTCTCTCGTATTGTGTGTTCAGTTAATCTATTGTCTCCCGTGTTGTGTCTCCTGTTAATCTATTTTCTCTCATGTCGTGTCTTCAGTTAATCTATTTTCTCTCGTGACGTGTCTTCAGTTAATCTATTTTCTCTCGTGACGTGTCTTCAGTTAATCTATTGTCTTGTTGTGTGTTCAGTTAATCTATTTCCTCTCGTGTTGTGTCTTCAGTTAATCTATTTTCTCTCGTGTCGTGTCTTTAGTTAATCTATTTTCTCTCGCGTTGTGTCTTCAGTTAATCTGTTTTCTCTCGTATTGTGTGTTCAGTTAATCTATTGTCTCCCGTGTTGTGTCTCCTGTTAATCTATTTTCTCTCGTGTTGTGTCTTCAATTAATCTATTTTCTCTCATGTCGTGTCTTCAGTTAATCTATTTTCTCTCGTGACGTGTTTTCAGTTAATCTATTTTCTTGTTGTGTGTTCAGTTAATCTATTTCCTCTCGTGTTGTGTCTTCAGTTAATCTATTTTCTCTCGTGTCGTGTCTTTAGTTAATCTATTTTCTCTCGCGTTGTGTCTTCAGTTAATCTGTTTTCTCTCGTTTTGTGTGTTCAGTTAATCTATTGTCTCCCGTGTTGTGTCTCCTGTTAATCTATTTTCTCTCGTGTTGTGTCTTCAGTTAACCTATTTTCTCTCGTGTTGTGTAGTGGCGTGTTGTTTAGTCAGAGTCAACGCAATTGCCACTTCATTACATAGACGCAATATTTTTTACGTTTCTTCGACGTTGATGTAATTAATTCCATAATAAAAAGTATTTTCTACTTTTAATAACAGACAGAAACTTTAACATTTTACCTGATTAAACTTGTGATAATAATTAGGAATCTGGATCCATAAACACGAAATTTACTCAGAATTACAAATGAACCTATCACAATTGGAGGCGGGAAAGGATAGGGGGAAAGGAACGGGAAGCAATTCGACCATGGACTTTTGAAGGAAGCGTTCCGGAATTCTCGTGGACTGATTTGGGGAAACCATGGAAAACCAAAATCTGGGTACCCGAAAGGGGATTCGAACCAATGTATTCGCTCACCCACCACGCTCTGTATAATTTTTCAGGTAATTTTTTATTATTATTATTTGGCGAAAGTTTTGTAAAATCCTCCTAGTTTACATTTCTACTCGATCATGTAAACTAGGTACTCGAGCTTATTCGGTACAAAGATAAAAAATAGACAAGTTGTATAATTATAACAGGGAGAAGGAATTGTTTGTCTCCGACACAGATTGTAACTTTTTTGAATATTTTGACAACATACTCATTTGCTTGTGACACTTTGACCAGGTGACAGTGAGAGGTTTAAAAGTGCTGTATTTACTGGTACAGGTGAAGAGGTGATGTACCAAGAAAATGAGGGAAACGGGATACAAAATATTTTTCAGAGAATGACATGGGTGCGGTGGGGTATTATGAGAACGGCAAATACTGGATTTGGAAGCTGTGCGGAGGAAGGCAGCTTTGGTTTGCTGGAATAACTGATATGACACAGGAGCTGGGATGGGAGTCAAGAGACGGGTGAAGGGAGTGCTGGGAGTACGGGTGATGAGATCAGGATGGATAAAGACAGGAGAATCAGGAGAAGAAAGAGACCAAGAGCTTTATTTCAGGAGTCAGGGAGTGAGAAAATTTCATTTATGGATTTAAATAAATGATAGAAGGAACTGCTAAACAATTTACCTGAAGCAGTAAAACAATTTCAGATAAAATTTCGTGAAATCCGAAGTTGGTGTGCGGGAAGATTGGCTACGAGGCTTATGTGCCACATTAAATTAAAATAAATAAAACAGTTAAGAAACTGGCAAAACGTTACTAAATTCGCAGCCCATGAAACATTGTTTGGATTGTTTGTTTGCTGCTTCCGCTAACAAGCTATAATCACCTGGAACTTAACAGTTACACATACAGATTACACATTTGTTTGTTTATTTATGTTTCTGGTTAAAGCGTAGCGGGGAACGCTTATTGTACGCTGCACGCTGATTACCGCCGTATTTGAACATTCCGCATGTGCTGCGACTGTTTTGATATTAAAATCCAAAACAGAAAACTGGAAATGAATATTTGGGGACTTACTTACTTCCTCTTGATGGATAGGCCAAAAGCCTGTTCCGACATCAGTTTTCGAACCATTTCTTCATGGGTATGTCAACATCCCTTCTTCCTGTAGCACGGTGAAGACTTGAAATGCAAATATCTTGGAATTACTTTTGATAACAAACTTAACTGGGCAGGACACATAGGACAGGTGGTAGGAAAAGGTTTCAAAGTTCTGCACTTGTTGGAGAGAGTGATGAGGGGATGTACGAGAGAAGTCAAGGAATTGGGTTACAAAACTTTGGTCAGACCATTGCTCGAATATGGTAGTGTAGTATGGGACCCTCATTTTACGTATCAAATACAGGAGTTGGAGAGGGTGCAAAGAAGGGCTGCTAGATTTGTTTCTGGAAATTATCGCAGAATGCAATCAGTGACGGATATGATAAAGGAGCTGGAATGGGATTCATTGCAAGACAGGAGGAGGATGAGGAGGGTCATGGGAGTGTACAGGGCATATACTGGTGATGAGGCATGGAAAGATATTGCAATAGGTATGAAAAGTAGTGCGTGGAAGGGAAAAGATGACCATGACCACAAGCTGGCACTCGATTTCAGGCACAAGGGTGTAGGAAGATTCTCTTTTTTAGGTAAGGGTGTCAGGGATTGGAATGAGTTACCAAGAGAAATGATGAATAATTTACCGAAAACTTTGAAGGAATTTAAAGATAAAATTTGTAGAGGGCAAATGTAAGTGGGTGCAGGATAGGGGGAAGATGGGTGTGTAGGGAAATTGCCACCGGAGCCTGTGCTCCATTGCAATTAAATTAAATTAAATTAAATAAATAAATTAAGCTTCAGAAATCTGTCCTTAGCCATCTTTTTTTTAATGACATTTGGCTTATCTTAGGGCATACAGTAAGCTCAAGTGTGAGTTGAGTTCATCCAGTGTTTTCAATTTCTTCATTGCATATTATTATCTTTCAAGTAATTCTAGACACATTACAGGACGGACAGGACATTCACACAGACACACAACACTTAAACACCCATGCCCTCGGCCGGACTCGAACCGGCGATCATCGGCACGAGGAGCCAGCACTCCAGCCCCTACGCCACCGAGGCCAGCACATCCATCCTTAGAACTTGGTTCTTCCAATTTTTTGGGAAATTCTATCGTTCAGGGAACAAATACTCAGTTGTTCCCTTATTTCTTCATTCCTCATTCTATCATTCAGGGAATATCCTTTTACCGACCTTCGGAACTTCATTTCGGATGGGTGATTTTTATTTTTGTATTTTATTTACCCATGTTTGCTCATAAACCTCAGAGTAAGAATATTAAAGTATTAAGGACTATCAGGGATAATTTACATTACTTCGCAATGATTCACGATTATTGACGAGTAATAGCGACATTATTGGTAGCGGTTAAACGAGTGCTGCCATTGCTATGAGTAACACTATATTTTCAATAGGACACGGTGGTTGCAGTATATTAGACGGATTTATGCGTTGATCAGTATCTGTGGCGGAGGACTCCAACAAGGTCTGTATCAGCTGCGAGTACTATGCCTGATCTGTGGCTGGATGAAACATGTTCGCTTTGATCCCAGTATCAGGGTATGTGGAGCAGTGAATAAGCTACTCGTTACTGGCTGGTTACTTAGCAACCCATTAGTACAGGATTTCCCAATCCCCCGGAGATCTGCAGACCTATCCTAAGCGGTCCGCGGACAAAATAAAAATAATAATTACGAAAACATAAATGAGAACAAGCGAACTCAGATGCGAGACGAGATATCAAATAACCGTTCCAGAATAGCCAGTTCTCCGTTATTATTATTACTACTACTATTAAGGGGGTCCTTCGCTAGTCTCTAAAGAGTCCGCCGTTGAAAAAGGTCGGAAAAGGCTGCCTTAGTATATACAGTTCCCGGTGATAACTCAAAATACATAACATCCCCCGCTAGTTAACTAAATATGACTCTGGCATCGTATTCGGGAGGTCGTGGGTTCGAATCCCCGTCCGGTGGTTTCCCAAATCATTCCAGGTGAATGCCGGGATGCTTTCTACAAAAGGTCATTGCCGAATTCCTTCCCGTTCCTTGTCCCCCATCCGTTCCGCCTCTAATGACCTCGACGTCGACGAGGCGTAAAGCCAAAAGTAAAAAAAAAAAAACCTATATATGAACACAGTTTCCACGTACTCTAATTGACTGCTGCATTTGTAAACAATTTCAAAAAATACTATATCGTACATCATTTTAGTGATAGTGAATAACTTTTCCACCTGTCCCTTACATGTATCATACATATAGTATTTTCTCATTCATCTTTAGTTACCAAATTCCAAGAAGAAAATTCTGTTCAGAGTAAAATGGATCCTGAAGAAAAAACTCTATCAGTTTGTATTTTAAGCTGTTAGGTTTTAGCATATAATATTTTGTTTCTTGTGGTAGGGCATTGAATGAAGGGAGTCCAGCGAGTCTTATTTTTTTCTGTTCATTCTTTGTAATTTATGTGAATGTTATATTTATTCGTCTTCAAGACTTTACACTACAAAAGACAGTTAGACTACTGGCACTGTAACTACACTAGATTTATAAACATGTTACTATACGATGTCGTGGGATTGTTCCGTAAATAATTCTTAGGAGACGTTTTTGTGACTGAAATATCTTCTTAATTTGTGTAAAAATTGTTCCCTGAAGCAAGTATCATGAGTGAACAGAGAGTGAAATTACTCAAAATATACCAACTTTCGTTTTCTATATCAGCTAAACTAGCTGTTATTTTCGATGCAAACGTTGCTGAATTAAATAGTCGTGCAGTATCCGTACTAAGACTTTCTCTTTAGACTGTGGTACACGTGCCGGGTTGTAGGTGCTTATGTTCTCTTCTGCTGGAATACAATTTCGACGTCACCTCTCCAGGCTGATGTTTCTCTTTCCAGGGCCTCGTTTCGCTGTCAATGACCTGTAAAGTTAGAGAAAGAAAACTGGAGAACTGGTTGGGGTTCAACCCAAAGTTTTGCCGTATTGTTGCTGCCACTTAAGAAAAGAGAGCCGCACCTACTATCGACGGTGTATCAAGTTTGAATCTCGAGAAATAGGATGATGATCCAGAAAACAGAATATAAAAATCAGCAACACTGGCAGGTTTAGTCGTCAATCCGAACGGCTTCACCTGCTCGCTGATGGTCTCTTGTTCTGTAGAGTGTGTACTGTGTACTGTGTACTTACCTTGGTTGCAATCGCCTGTCTTGATAGTGAATTCATAACACTGGGAAATACTTAAACTATCAGTTTTAATGTAAGTTTTCTTTACTTTCTACTGAATGTGAATATGCAAATGCAATCACGATGAAATAAATAAATAAATGTATGCATCCTAAGTATAAGAGAGATGAATATTTCTACTATGGATGGCCACTGTGTCGAATACAGTTGCGTGTTGGTTGAATCTAGGCTCCTCACTATAAACTGATCCTGAAACATAAACTGAACTTGCTACAGCGTGGCGCTGAGAACATAAAACTCACTCTTTTAGTTGTTTTTTGGTCATGCAATATCACATTTAAGCAACTGTATATTATGTCGTGGCAGATAGAAAAGCCATCACTAGCTAAGTACTTCACGTTAAGTCGGAGCTGGGATCTCCCGAGGGACTTCATTTGGGCCTGGCATCCCTAACCATCTCGCTAGGTGAACTCCTGTTGTTTTCTTAATTCTATTTTCGGATTATAGAAAGGGTGCTGACTACAGCTGACTTTATAAGTCTGTCTAATTCAGAGTATCGACTATAGGAGCAAATGCAGAGGTTGATTTTTTTAATTATATATATATATTCGCAATTACAGTTTACGATCATCTGTTACGTGTAATGGAACTGCAGTGTTGAGGAGCGGCTACTTACCTGCTCGCCCGTGACTGATACTGCATGCCATCCAGCTGCAGTAATAAGCCGTGCACTCGATTGCTCATCATTTATCGTCACATAAATACTCGTAATAGTATCTTAAACTTTATTTATGACAATGAAGATAATCAGAGAAAGTATGTTGATCTTAAGTGTTGGCATGTTATATCAGTCACCTGATAATACGATAGACTCCACGACTTGTGTTATGTCTGAATGAATGAAAAGAAAATCGGCTTTCCCGCTCAATGATAAGCGCCGTTTTTCGTATTTACGTGACATACTTGAAAGCGTAGACAACTGTGAAAGATGTGATCGCTATGTGCTGTAGCTGTGCGCACTTTATCGCCGGGATTAGCGTTCGTCAGACGACGCTGAAATCAGTTCTATAGATTATATAAACTGAAGTTAAGATGAGTTTGCTTGGTGCTGCAGTACTCACAATACTCACCCGATTCCTCCAAAACTGCACATACAGATTCACAGACATCATTTTTTCGTCGATTTAATTTTTTTAGTTTCATATCATTTAAAGGAATCTGTGAATCGGATTTGTTAGATTCCATGAAAAAATTGCTTTGAAACTTCATTATATTTATTTGGGATTGAACTTTGGTAGTGGCAGCAGTTACCGAAACTGTCGTTGAATTCACGTTCAACGGTCGATACGAATGTATTTGCGCAGACAGAACAATAGCATTCACCAAGCGTGGTACACTAGGCGCTGTCACTTGAAGGGAAACCTTTTCAAATCCCTCCGGCCATCCAGATTTTGCATTTCCATGGTTTCTCTAATTCAATCCAGGTGAATGCGGGGATGATGATTGCTTTTAAAAATTCACAGCCAGATTTTCTCTCGTTCCTTGCCTTCAGTCGTCCCCCGTCAATAATGACCTCGGTGCGGACGAGGCAAAACACAATAAAAAAAAATCAGCTGTACTGAAGGAACGAGGAGGAGTGCTAGTTTACTGACGGCGAGTGTCCTGCGCTATAATCTTCTAGCTGTGATAAGAATTCGAACGTCTGCGCACAGCTTTACATTGAGGCAAAGGAGATGTCCTACCATTACGATATCAAAAATCAAAAGAAGTTACAGTGCGATGCAGGTATAGACATGAATCACAGATAATAAGAAGATAAAACATAGCCCAGGGTTAGGGGCTCCACACAGTCCGTTCCGACCTTACAATTCCTTCTCAGTTAAATAGTGGGAAGGAGCAACTTCAAAGTCGAGCCATCAAATGGCGGAAGTCTCGTGAAGGCTGTTGAGGCCTCGTTATGGGCTCTGGCATCTACTGAGACAGTATTACAATCCCAGTACTACAGCTAACTAAACACATTAACCAGGGCTGTGACCAACGATAAAACTTCGGGGAGAGCGCCGTAAGAGAAGTGAGTTTTATCGCATCCAGAGATTGTTTAAGTCGAACAAAAGCACGAAGATACAAACGAAAGTAATGAAAGTATGTGTGGCTGAAGTGGCAACCCTGCGCGGGCTGGCCCGCTGATAAGATATCAGCAGCGCGATGGCTGCCGCAGCACCGAGGCGGTACAACGGCGAAACTCAACGCTGACAAGTAGGATCGTTAAAAATAACACGGACAATCGACATTATCAAACATTAGAGCATGCTCGCTTGCGCACACTCAAGATGTCTGTATTTACAGTAAGAACAGCCACTCTAAATTTCTCTGCATATTTTCCAGTTTTCCCCTCAAAGTATTCGGGGGAACGCGGGTTCGAATCCCCATCCTGCCAGCCAGTTTTCCGTTTCCCTCAATCCCTTCTGATGAAAACTGGAATGGTTCCTTCGAAAGATGTTGGCAGAATTCCTTCCCGTTCTTTCTCTCCAACCCATTGATCCCATATGATACAGAAAGGGGGAAAAACAGCAGTTTGCACCCAATTATAACGGAACTATGTATCCCATATTTTTAAGAAAATCATAACTCTCATTTACATCAGCGGTGTCTCCTGGAATAGCAGACGACTCCTGGTCTGTTTTGCCCGCAGTCAGACATGAGGGAGTGTACACTGTACACCCCTGGCACGTTGATTGTTGTTAGGGTTACCCGCGTTCTCAGAGTTAAGCCGTTATTCTACCTACTCTAGCAATCCCCGTGATAATTCTTTGAACTTTTGTGAGACGAGCACTTTGTCGGGTCTCCTACTCACTTACCTGCTGGGGGGTTTCATTTAACTGCTCCCTGGTTCATGTCACGTCAGCAATCACACGGAATGACGTCATCCGCTTACGAATCGTCGTCAGAGAACACCTATTGTTTCCGACACAACAACCTACATGCACAGTACCTACGGAGAAATGCCGTGAGACAGCTGAACAAGGGCGTAGCCAGGATTTTGTTTAGGGGGGGGCAGGCAAGAGAAAACTGATAATATGTATGCTAAAAAAACGTTTATTAATGTAATACATATATATTCTATTAATTGACTAATTAATTAATTATATTATATTTTAATTAATTATAATTTAATTAATTAGTATATATAATTATACTAATAATAATTTTCGAGCTACTTCATCTGCAATTTTATCACAATTTTCTTGTAAAAGTTTTCTATGTACACCAAGCATAAACAGACAGGTCAGTTGAATCTCTAGAATATTTCCATCTTATTTAACTCTTTCATAAGGTCTAGTTCTCTAAGATTTTCTGTTGTCATACCTTTGTCCTTCCATAGTTTATACCATAGTGCGACTTCATAATCAAACAATTTTAACTTGTAGCATTGGCAGAAACATCGTATTTTTTTTAAACAACCAATTACTTACTTAAACTTTAGCTGGGATACAGCTAGGGACTGCAATCCAGCAATGCGGGATCCGGCATCATTTGGCAGTCTGCCGGATCCAGCACCTAATTAAGCGGATCCATAAAATGGGGTGAAAACATGTTTCAGTCTTCGTC